>JAJJMA010103984.1:0-32438 GCA_023529015.1 Papaver nudicaule | reverse complement strand
TTATTGAAATTGTGTTATAGTTGAGATCATATTATTGATTGGTTTGACAAACCACCATAAAAATTGGCGCCGCTGCCGGGGAGGCAATGGTAGTTTAGGTTGTTATTTTTTTTTTCCTGTTATTCTTGCTTTTCGTTTCAATTTTAAATTCTTATACAACTTCAAAGAATCTTATTTCAGGTGCACTCACTGGCTCCTACAAGGGATTTAGTGGGAATTACAACTCGTTCGGGAAAGGTACTCAAGGATTCAGCGGAGTTCATCTTGGCAGTCAATACACCGCTTCCCAGTTCTTCATCAAGTGTTTCCTTGGAATCAGATAGAGAAGAAGAAGAAGAACACACAGAAATGGGTGAACCTGCAAAGACACTCAAGGAGCTTACGTCACCCAACTTGGACGAGCAACCTTTTTGCGTACTGTTGGATGGATCCATTGAATTAAAGCCGCAATTGGTTCACTTGTTGCCCAAATTCAATGGGTTAGCAGGAGAAGACCCCAACCGCCATTTGCAATCGTTTCATCGTATTGTGATCAGTTTAAAGCAAGGAGCTGTGGATTCTGATCAAGTTATGTTGGCAGCTTTCCCATTCTCGTTATGCGGGGCTGCGGAAGAATAGTTGTATTATCTTCCTCCTGGAAGTATTCCAACTTGGACGGCGATGAAGAAGGCATTTTTGGAGAAGTACTTTCCAGCATCAAAAACAACATTGATTCGAGGAGATATGTGGTGTTAGACAAATGACCGGAGAGACTCTCTATGAGTATTGGGAACGTTACAAGAGGTTGTTAGCTAGCTGTCCACATCACCAAATCAGCGAGCAACTCATTGTTCAATACTTATACGAAGGATTACTTCCAAGTGAGAGACATTTGGTGGATGCGGCGAGTGGTGGTGCATTAACCAACAAGACCATTGAACAAGCTACAAATTTGATTGAAAGCATGGCTGCAAACACGCAACAATTCTACACTAGAGGTGATCCAATGGTAAGAAAGGTTAATGAGGTGAGTGATTCTTCACACTTTGAACATAGAATGAGCAACATTGAGAAGATGATGCAACAAATGGCGTCGGTTATTCTTCCATCATATGATGGGAATGTAGAACAAGCAAATGCCATGTATCAAAATCAGCAGCGTCCGAGATATGATCCATACTCTAGTACGTACAATCCAGGGTGGAGAGATTATCCTAATTTCAGCTATGCCAACAAGCAATCTGCGGTTCAAAGTCCGTCATTCAATCAACATGGTGGTTCTTCATTCTTTCAGAAACCACAACAAGAACCTCAAGGTACAAGTGTGGATGATAAATTGAACCTTATTCTCATTACATTGGCACAAGATAGGCAGAAATCAGAGATGGCAATGAAAGATGTGCAAAATCAAGTTAGCCAACTAGCAAATGACATCAACTTGTTGAAAGCAAAAGCAGCGAGTACTCTTCCTTCTCAACCATTAGTGAATCCAAGAGAGAATGTCAGTGCTTTAACATTACGAAGTGGGAAGCAACTTGAACAACAAGAACGGGAGCAACCGGAACGGGAAAACCATGAATCTGTTTTGGAGCCGGATAATGAAGAGGACAAGGACTGCAGCCCCTAAAAAGGCCGATATGGTACCAAATTCTAACTCTAAACCTTTTGTTCCTTCTCATGCAACTCTTCCACCTTTTCCTAGCAGGTTCAAGAAGGCAAAGAAAGAGATGCAAGACAGCGAGATATGGGAGATCCTCAAAAAGGTTCTTGTAAACATTCCACTCGTTGATTTAATTAGGCAAGTTCCTCGTTATGCAAAGTGTCTAAAGAAATTGTTAACTAACAAGCAAAAGTTAGCCGGGAACGAAGTTAACGAAGTTATGAGTGTGGGGGAGAGAGCCTCGGCGTTTCTTGAAAAGAAACTCCCACCTAAATTAAAAGACCCAGGTAGATTTACTATACCATGCACAATTGGTAAGATAAGATTTAATAGAGATTTGTTAGATCTAGGAGCCTCTGTCAATGTTATGCCTACTTCTATTTATGAATCTCTTGATCTTGATCCTCTTAAGGAGACGGGTGTGATTATTGAACTTGCAAACAGGTCTTACGCTTACCCGAAAGGGATAGTTGAGAATGTTTTAGTGCAGGTAAATGAACTGGTTTTTCCCGCGGATTTCTATATACTTGATATGGAGAATTCATCCGGTTCCACACCTTTGCTATTGGGTAGACCATTTATGAGTGCCGCTGGAGCAAAGATTGATGTCCAAAATGGTTCCTTGACATTGGAGTTCGATGAGGAAGTCATCCGCTTCAACATATTTGATTCAATGAGGTATCCAAGTGATGTAAGTTCTTGCTTTTCGGCGGAATTGATTGAGAAAGGTTAGAGAGCAATGGATGCACTACGTCAAGCTAAGGACGTTAAACGAGGCGCTTGTTGGGAGGCAACCCAATGATTGTGCTTAATGGGAGTCAACCCATTCGATTTCGCTTTGTGGGAGTCAACCCACCGGATTTCTACCTATATTTGAATTCCATTGGATGAGTCAACTTACATTGAGGACAATGTAGAATACCACCCTTATCTGGTCAATTGCGGTCCCTTTGGATTCTATGGATTTGTACCAGGACAACCCCCGCCTTCATGCACACAAGTCATCCTTAGAACTTAAGATAATTGAGATGATGATTAAATGGAACCATAAAGTGGATGCCTCAAAGAAGACAAGTATTGTGTGTTGTCAACAAAGAGATAGGTTAGTGTCTCTTAAAAATGAGTTTTGTTAATACATAATCTTCGATGGACAGGTGGCCCAATCAGGAAGCCGGGGGCACGATAGTAAGGAGAAGACGAAGCATAAAAACCATCCCCAAAATGCTTTATCTCATCACGAGGCATGATCAAAATAGAAGGCCAGGATAAGCCTAGCCTCGGTAAGCTCAGGCATGGCATATGCGTGTAGCACTAATCACATCAACACTTTATACTTCGACAGAGGAGCAGAGACACGTGTTGACCAGCAAACGGGCAACGAAGCGGCATAAAGCAACCGAAGAGATAGACGTCGGGGCATAAAAGATACGAAGGAATTACCATAGCAAAGACAAACCCCATTAAGAAGTGTCATCCTTGGAGTGGAAGACGAAGACGGTGTACGAGGTCAAGAAGTCAACAAATATCATCAAAGGATATAAGAAGCCACAGGTAGTAAAGAGGATCCTCCACCAAACTACCCCTCTCAACTACTGAAGGAGGGTCGCATAATATTAGGTAAAAAGGGCTAGTATAGTTGTATTTAATCAACTATAGAGAAAAGATATATCTTAGTTCTCATAAACACCATTGTAACCCACTCCAAAGTAATAAGATCAAACAGTCTGTTACCCCGAGGATGTAAAGCACAAACAGTGTCGAACCTCGTTATATTTTTGTGTCTCTTGTTAACTTAGTTATATTACGCATACCATTGGTTAAACTTAGTCATTTCTATCGATATATATTACTTGTTTTAGAATCATATCCACCATATCAACGAAGTGCTTCGGTGAGTTCCTCAGACTATCTACTCAGATATTTGAGAGAGTCGTGAACGAGGGTCCATGATATGATCATTTACATCTGTATTTAACATTCTTAACAGTTAGTGTAATATGGGATAAATTAGTAGTAACAATTTGGCGCTAGAAATGGGGACTAGTGTCCTTGCAAGTTTTGACAACGTCATTTCAAAAGAAAGTCATCACTCGTCGAAGTTTCTCTTTAATTTTCACTGTGTTATTCAATATTTTGAGGAGTCAAAACCCCTTTTATGATATCTTTTATCTTTTCAGTAGTCCTTATCCCAGAGGCCAGATCAAAAGGTTCGTTTCAAGAAAAGAGTTGAAACCGCATCAAAGATCCCTGGGAATCACACCACTTTCTAGTGGATAAAGGGTGGTTCTCGTGCAAAGGGTTGCCTGATTTCACAAACAGTAAAAAAACAAAAGGCTACAACAGATTTTCAGCAGGTCTACTTAGTTTTCACCAAAAGAATCTTATAGAAAACTGGTTTTCGAAGAACGAGAACGCTTTAGATTTTATCATCAGAGTCTGGGTCTCGCCTTGCGTGAGTAATCCCATCAACGATATATATTTTTGCTTATTCTAAGGGACTGCTGCATTTATGAGCCTGACATCTTTAGAGATAAGGGCAGAATAAATTAGTTTTATAAACATCTAAAACATACCTTTGACCTCTGACACATACGGTCGTACGAGGAAACTTTTCCCTTTATGTTCCTCAGGTTTCAAAATACAAATAGGATTCAAAAAGACGGCGAAGGAAGGTAGAAGTCGGAGACCCACCAAGCCGAAACTTTGGAGACTAAGCGAAGTCCTTAATCAGAGTCAAAGCAGCCAAAGCATGAAGACAAAAAGATAGAGTTGAAATCATCAACAGAAAGCACAACGAACATAATTAACAGCCCGAAGATATGACTTGAAGCATGGAAGAGACACCAATGGAGCAAGAAGAACGAGTATATGCTAACCATTGTCCATCACAGGAGAGAAGCAACGAAGATCCAAAGTCGACCAACGAATGAGCAGGAACCCAAGGGAAAAGCATGAATAAAAGAATCATGAAACAACTATCAACCTTAATCTTGAAACAAAAAGAACACGATGACGTTCTAAGCACTCTGAACCGTGGAAGTCGAAGCTCAAGAGGAATCAAAGATGACGAAGATTTGGAAAAACATCTAAAAGGATCACAAGAAAAAAAGAGAAGGAATGAATAAATTGAAAGACCAGGCCAATGCTACAAGTACAATTTGAGCCAGACTTCAATGTTGACCATGGAAATAAGGGCTAGCATACAAACTAACGAAGGAGAACTCGGTATACCCCAAAAAAGAACCCCGTAACTGAGGAGGAAAGCGAAGCCTCACAAGCAGCAAGTAGCAAAGATTACACGCCAAGGGAAAAAAGCGCGTTGCAGAAAGCCATCAGTTAGGGAAGAGACTCAAGGAAAGAACAACCCTATCAGACAATAAAAGGAAAGGGAAAGAACCAGAGATAATGTACACAGACCTCAATTTACAACCTTCAGAGATATTAAGGAAATAACGAAGTAGGAAAGACTTCACCTACCCATTAACAAGGGGAAAACATAGAAAAAAAAAACGATTGGTCACAAAGATTATTGTGAATATCACCAGACACGAGGGCACACCACCGATCGTTGCAAATATCTTCGGAATACGATCGAAAAATATATAGGTATGTCAAGGAGAATTCGGTCAATACTTGATGACGACGCAAGGACCCATCGAAGAACCAAGAAGCGTTGGAAATAACTACCAAGAAATCAAGATGAGTGAAGTCTACCTATACAAACAGAGAGACATGGGCATAGCCATGAACCAGGAGACATCAACATTCAATGATCCTTTGGTCATAACACTACCCATCCAGGGGCAGAGTGTAACCAAGACATTAATTAACGAGGGAAGTGTCCATAACATCTTATTCTACGATCAGTTCTTACGGATGGGATTCAAAGATGAACATATGACCCCTTCAACAACAACTATCTATGATGCATATGGAACGTTTTTGTCAACAAGGGAGAAGTTACCTTACAAGTAGATATAGGACCAGTAAAAAAATCTGGTTAAATTATACATTTTCGAAGTACCATCTCCCTATCATGCAGTACTGGGGGAGAAGTGGATTCGGGAACTAGGAGGAGAAGTATCACTGCATCATCACCATCTGAAATTCCCTACACCTTATGGAGAAATGGAGGTTCGTGGAGAATAACATCGTCCAGTCAAAAGAAGGCCAGAGTAATGAAGCAGGAAAGACGGCAAGAAAGACGATAAACAAAGAAGTAAATCTTCCACTAAAGGAACATGACAGAAGCCCAGCACCAGAAAACAAGGAGACCAGAGGTCTAGTTATTAGATTACACTGATAATTTAACTAATTTCAAATTATAGTCGTAGAAAAGTAATTAAAATTTATATTTTCTACAAGAAGGAGAATTTCGTCAGACGAGGAACTCATCATATTTGGATTTTTCTAATTCACCCACAAGAGATGACTTAAACCACTCTCTACGTTTCCCTCAATCAACTAGCAGGAAAAATGACGAAGTCGACATAATAGCTTGATCAGTCGACTGAGAAACCAAGGCATTGAAGTTAATCGTGAAAGGAACAACCAGAGACAAGCCACAACACAGAACAAACAATCTTTGCGTTCTTTAAACGAAGAAGAAAACATAAATCCTACCATGGAGAAAAGGTTTAACGAACATGAAGAAAGATTTAAGCGGATGATGGCTGAAATCAATTTAGGAAGACAGAAAGATGATCCAACTATCAAATTTCAATCTGGACCATTAATAAGGGAAGTCCGAGAATGCAGACTCCCAGACAAATTCATTTTGCCAACCTTTGAACCTTTCAGGGGAGATACAGATCCAAACGCACACATTTTTTATTACACTCAGAGGATGGCGGTTCATGCATCTAATACTCTGGTGATAGCAAGATTTTTCCCAGGTAGTTTGACTGAGGATGCCTTGAGATGGTTTAGCTGTCTGCCAACAAATTCAGTAGCCTGCTTCAAAGACATTGCAGATTTGTCCGTGAGAAATTAGTCTTGTAACATTAAACAAGCAGATGTAATGGACGACACTTTTGATGTAAGTCATAGGGCAGACGAAAGCTTCACTGATTTCCTGAAGAGATTCAAGGCTGCTGCAGCACCTGTTCCAAGACAATATGACAAAGCTCTCTGCATAGTCTTCAACAAAGGTTTGAGGACTGGCAAAGAAAGAGAATCTTTTCAGTGATGTGTCCTGAATACTCTGGAAGAAGTCTACAACAAAGCAGGAAAGTTGGTCAGAAGAGAACAGGATGCGCAAGAAGAGACATCACAACAATATGAACATAAAGTATATGCAACAACAAGTAACACATATCACAAGAGGCAATATTCACCAAAGTCACCTATATCTGAGTCATCAAAGAAAAATTTCAGGGAATAGATAGAGCAAAAATAGAAAGAAGAATTAAAAGCTTCGTGAAGCTCAATGCTACTCCTGAAGAAATTTTGAAAATTTTGAAAGACAAGCCATATTTTATCCCACCAATGAAGTTAAAAACATTTGGTAGAGGATGTTCAATATGTGAATACCATGATGTGTCAGGGCATAAAACAAATAGCTGCAAGAACTTGATGAGACTTATCAATGATCTCATCAAGCAAGGATATTTGAAAGAATACGTGCTAAGGATTATAAAGGAAGAAACCGATTGAGTTTAAAACATTTGAGATATCTAGAAGAAACAAAAGCTGACCCATCAAAGATTAAAGCGATACTTGAGATGCATCCGCCAAGAAATGAAAGAGAGGTACATCTTTTAATTAGAAAGATAGCTTCTTTGAGTAGGTTCATATCTAGATTATCAGATAGATACAGACCATTCCATGATCTCCTGCGGAACAGACAGAAGTCAGATGTTTTTAGTTGGGAGAAAGAATGTCAAGAGACGTGTATGAGTAGAAAATCTGCATAGGTACATGATGTTTTACAACCCTCAGATCTCACTCACACACACAGTCATTTAAACATGATTCAAGGTACAAAGACCTCAAGAACTATACCGAGGATATGTAAAAGGACATTAATCAGAAGACTAAATGTATAAATATTTGTATTTTAGTGTTGCAACTACATGGATTATGATCCTAAGGAGCTAGAGGAGATACAGACCTAATCCCTCTCTTGCCGCTTAGGTTACACCCAAAAATTCCAACCCTTACAATGTTCTCCAAGCTCGCTTTATATAGGCCGAGCTTGGGTGGTTTACAGCTAATAGGACAAGGGACTCAATCGTGGTGGTGTCAGTCCTTGTCGAGTAAGGCGGTTCCTTCGGTGGAATTCCGAAGATGGCTCTTGGGCTTCGGTTCCTTGAGTCAGAGCCCGAATCCCTTTCTTCTGATTTCTTTCTCGGTATCCTCGGTCTCACCCTTCTTTGGTTTGATCCCGAGGCTTCGCCAATACTTCTTCTGGCGCGATCTTGCTTTTTGGATCTCTGACACGTGCCCCGAGGGGTTTTACCCTCCACAGTTTGCCTCTTTCCTTTCCTTGTATCGAAGATGCGAGGAGAGGAAATTCCCTTTTTAGCCACCTCTTCCTTACCAAGTATCCCCACTACTTGCCATGTGCGAGTTTTTCGACACGTTCTTCCTATACTCGAGGATTTCGCGGCTTTTTACCTTCTGACCGGTAACCCCGGTTCCTATTTCACTATTTAAGTTTTGGTTCTCCCTCTAAAAATAACTTAGCCCCTTCGTATCTATCTTCCTTGGCGCCGGCGTTTTCTTTCCGTGAAACCTCTCAATTTGCAACTTTATATCAGGCGTTCTATCCGCACTTTCCTTCATGACCCATCGTTTTACTCCTCTTATTGTTTCATAAAGTTGATTCCTTTTGAACTTTCCCCATCTTCATTTCCTCTGATTCGAATTGCCTTTGCAACTTCCGGTCGCCGGCGGTATCACTTTTCCTTTCCTGTGTCTTTTCTTTCTATGTCGTCTTCTTCTAAGGTTGACGCCCTTATTCTAAAGATGAAAGGTATGGACTTCAAAGAAGAGGGCTTTCAGATTGAAGCCATTAGCTCTTCTAGATTGACTCCAGAGCTGGTCGAGGAGTATCAATGTGGTGAGAACAGGCTCTTGGTGACATTCCATCAAATGTCTGCAGGGCTACTTCCTCCTCTTTACAAGCCTTCAAATCCTTTGTTTCTTCGCATTCTTTGCTCTATCCCTAAACCTCGAGGGGTGATGCAGCTTACTTGCATCTCCATTTATCTCATCAACCAGTGGGTTCTTTGCTCCGAAAATAATTTCCCTGCCGGATCTACATCGAAGTTCTATTTTACTGCTGAGAATTTCTTTAAACACTACGAGCCCTTTTTAACCCTAGACAACGAGTTTGCTCCTTGGGGGGTCAGCTTTCGGTCCGTGGAAGGTAGCGAAAATATCATCCCTGGGTCCTTGGACTACTCTATGGACGAAGACTGGTACTCGGAACCTATACTCCTTGAAGGTCCCGTGCTCCGAGGTTGGAAGGACTCTGGCCGGTTCTTCCCTCAGACCGAGTTCGACGCAGGGCATGAGTTTCGGACTCATCATTTGTTCTCTATTCATTTTTCTGACGAGGATAAAGGGTTATTCCGCTCGTCTTCGGGGAAAGGTAAGGGTATTTTCGTGGAGCCTTCGGGCAGCTTAAAGCTTTCCCGAACAGATGAGGAGACTATGCAGCAGGTAACAAATAATTTCCTACGTTCTTTTCTGAAGTATTCATACTTGCCTCTATTTGTTTCCTGAGAAAGACGGGTCCTTATCTGCAGGGGGAGTCTTTAGGTGCCTTAAACCTTAGCCATGATCTGATGGATTTTGAATATGGGGGGAATTCGGAAGTTCCGCAGCCGCTGAAAAATTCTTTTTTTCAAAAGATTATTAGGGGGGTTCAGCCCAGACGTCGTCGAGTTGCTACGAGACCCCTGAAGGAATCTACGAATGCTGGTAAGAAGGTATCAGCACCGAAGGCAACTGAAACGGTTATCAAAGAAGTGGGTGCCGTGAATCCTTCTGTTACTTTGCCTATTACCACCATCGGTGCCTCTGCCTCAGCTATAGTAGGTCATACAGCTGCTGAGACTGGTGCTGCTTCGGACGTTGTTCTTGCAGGTTCTTCTATGCCGAGTGCTACCATCGGTGCCTCTGCCTCAGTGACGGTAATTTCCGCAAATCCTGTTGTCACTCCAGTGGACCTTCTTGTTCCCCGAAGGGATGGTTCATTTGTTGAGATGGATTCTTCCAAAGAACTTGTTGTCAGCTTTCCGCAAAGTTCGAAGTTTCCGCCTGCTCCGAGTTACGCTAGTAAATATCGGCAATCATATACTGCAGAGAGGTTTAAATAAGTTCTTTTTGAGAACCATAACCCCAGTGATTTTACTGTTGAAGTGTCAACTCGCTTTAACGCCTATGCCACGAATCCCTTGGGGCGTCCTTTAGATCCTGATTTCTGCAGGAAGTTAGGTGATATCTTTGGAGGCGACTATCCCAGAGCCGATTATGATCTTCGCCATCCACCCTTGTCCTATGAGGAGAGCTTGGCTATTCTTCAAGTGGTGAGTTGTTTTCATGCTTATTGCCCGTATGCCGATGTTGCCGAGACTTGTGTTAACTGTTTATTTACAATCTTTTTTGTCAGGGTGACTACCATGCCTCTGGCCTTTTGGCTCATAATTTCGATCAAGCTGGCGAGGCTTAATATTTTGAACGAGAATTTTACCGGATGCAAGAGGAGCTGGCTCAAGAGAAAGTTCGCAGTGTTGTTGCGAAAAAGCATTCGATATGTAAGTCTTTTTATTCTTTGGTCATTTATGTACATATCTGTTTTTTGCAGCGTTGTGCTGAGAACGGATTTGCTGCTTGCTTTTAAAAAGGCGAGCTGGAAGAGAGCGAAATAAAACTTCAAGAGGCCAGATTGGCTATTGACCGACTTCGGGAGGGTCGACAATCGTCTCATATTGCCTTGAGTAGCGGGAGCTACCGAAGTGATAGTGATAGGTTTTTGGAAGAAAAGAACAAAGCTTTAGAAGATGTAAATTATTATAGGACGAAAAGACAGGAAGCCGAAGGTCTTTTGTTAAAGAGAGAAAAAGAGGGAACCAAGCCGAGCGCCTTCTCGAGGAGGCTAAAAATAAGAATGCGGCTCTAGCCCGAGAGAATCATTTTTTCCAACTGGATGTTGATCGTCTGACACGAGAGCGAAATGAAGCTCGCTCGGAGAGGTCGATCAGTGCATCTGGTAGGGTTTTGATTGAAAGGTTAGAGGAGAACATCAAAATTTTGAAGGTTCAGCTGGCTACGCTGAAGAATGTCAACAATGATTTGGTTACGAAAAATGGTCTTCTGGAAAGGAGTTGTAGTGATATATGTCTGGAACTTGCTGTAGCTAATAAGTCGAAAGATTACTCTGCTCGTCTCATTGACGAGTACCGAATATAACTAGCTAAAAGTGGGGCAATTACTTCCGAAGATGTTAGGAAGAATGCCTCTGTGCCTCGTTTCACTAATCAGCACGAGGTTTCTGAATATATGATATTTAAAGAGAGTAGGGAGCTAACCCAGCTTTTCTTGTTTTCTGCTTCTTTCGTATTCCTGAGTGAGTTTTATCGTCCTATCATTCTTATGTTTTTTGTTTTTATGTTTTCTAGGTATCGAAGCCAATTTGAAGAAGCAAGTTGCTGATGCCGTGGCGGCAAGGGACGATGCCTCAAATCAGCTGGTGAATGAGTCCGAACGGAAGTTGGAAGCTGAAAACAAGGTTAAACAACTGACCCGAGAATTATCCGAAGAACGTCAGCGTCGTTCTGCCGATACGAACAGATTTTCTTGAGAACTTGAGCTTGAACGCAAGCGTCGCTCGGAAGAGGTGGCGGATTGCACTGAGCGGCTATCCAAAGAACGATAACTTCGCCTTGAATGTCAGGCGAGTGTGAGGAGCATGGTGACCGGTTTTGCCCTCGTGCACCATCAGCTAAGACATGGTCAAGCTGTCGAAGAACTTCTTTCCCAATCTGCTCTAACTACTGCCTTCGCTACTAGTATGGCCTGTCGAAAACATGGTCGTTCTCTTTTTAGGACCATTGGCATTGAGCCTCCTACTTATGGCCCTATTGGTGCGCGAGATTCGGATGCCATACTTCCTGGTGATAAGTACTTACTCCCTCAGGAGGTATATGTAGCCTTAGCTAGGAACGAGCTTCGTAAGAGAGGCTTGCGAGAAAAGTTTTTGAATGGTCAGGGTGATGATGACGATGATGATGATGATGATAATGATGATTCCAAAGGCGGAAATTCGGGGAATCCTGGCGGTGATGCCGAGGGGGAGACCGAGGGTGTCCATGATGGTCCAGGTGGATCCGAGCATGGTCCCAAGGAGGATCCTGGAGATGGTACTATTGGTTCAAAAAATGATCTTGCGCATGGTGCTGGGGGGAAGACTGTCAGTATGGCGGCTAATGTTTCCCAAAGTCATGAAGGTTCCACTAAGGGATGTGCTGGCCGAATTCCAGGTACTGTCTTTGATAAGGAGGGACATTACTTATTTCAAGAGTCCGCTTTGGAATATAGCGAAGGGGAAAGCGAGGAAGAAATTGAGGAAGAAGCTGATGTGCGTCTGGCCGAGCCCCAGGTACTATCTTTGATAAAGAGAATCATTATTTGTTTCAAGAACCTGCTCGGGAATACAGTGATGAGGAAAGTGAGGAGAAAGCTGTGACTGCTATGGAAATTACCCCTTCGAGGTCAGACCACTCTCAACTTCAGACGCAAGATGGTAATATCCAAGCTGACAAGGGTCTTATGAAGGAAATGGAGATTTTTGATGACGCCTCCCTTTGTGCCTAACGAAGGCTTTTCGAATGTTTTAGCTAGTAATTTTGCTCTGTCCTTTTTCGGTTGTGTCCGAATCATTTATTTGTATACACATTTTGTTGTCGCTTTCCTTGCCCTGCACTGATTATATATATATAGATAAAGGATTCGTTTATTTATTTTTCCCTCTATGCCCCTCCTCAAGGCTGTTTTTTATTTGGAGGAGGTCCCTTGGCTGCATAACTCATTTGTCATTTTTCGCAAATGCAAGTTAGTTAGCTGCCTCAGGGTTCCATCTTCCTCTATAGGTAGATGTTAATCCCATTTATCGTCCCCTCGACGCCTGAGAATGTGAGGTCCTCGTGGTCGTTTGGTAGTGGGCACGAATGTATCATCATCTTATGTAGCCTTGATTCAATGCGCCCACCGCTATCGGGGTGTCTTGTAGGTAGAGGACTGTGCCATATAGCTCGTAGGGCCCTTACGATTTATATGGTCATCAGCTCTGTGCCTGCTATTCGAGGTCTTTTTGTTTTTTTTTTGCGTTTTTTGCCTCGGCGTTACAACCTTTTTATTGTTGGCGTTTTTTGCCTTGGCGTTACAGCCTTTTTATTTTGCGACGAGGCACTAGGGGAGATGGCGTCATGGCCAGCTTATTCGTGGCGTTAAAGCCTTTGTTGGTATGCCTAGCCAGGTGGGATTTCTTACCCGCCCTGGCAGGATCTGGAGTTTTATTTCGGAAGAAGTTGCATCAAAGGGTGCGATTTTTATTTATTCAATCTTTCCACGAGTGCAGCTTACATAAAAAGTTGTTTTCTTAGACGAGGTGTTTCATATGCTTCCCCTCCACTGCGGTTTTCAACTTCTAACCTTCGAGGTTGACCAAGCTATACGTGTCGTTCCCCAGTTGTTTTTCTATGACGAATGGCCCTGCCCAGAAAGGTTCTTGCTGAATGTTCCTCCCTTCGCTAGGCTCGCTCAATTGTTCATTCGGGGTCTGGAGGCAGCCTGTTGCTACGAGGAACTGTTCTCTATTGTCGGGACGTTGGTCCTTTTTGTTGTTGTCTTGCCTGATGCTTGCCATTCCTGCTTCCGTTTCAGCTATGAATTTCTCTATGCTTTCATCTGTTATCCTTGGTTGCTTAGTTTGCCCCGAGCATTCCTTGCTACCTTCTTTGGCCTGAATGTCTATTTCATTGCAGGCACGAGCTTCGGAAGGGTCGCCTGGTATCTCCGCGATCCCTCGTGGAGTTGGAAACCTGATCCTCTGATGCAAGGTTGAGGCTACTCCCATAATTCCATGCAACCACAACCCTCCCACGATAGCGTTATAGGGAGAGTCTATGTCAACTACGCAAAATAAAGTTGGCTGTTTTTGTCTGCCAACATGAATTGTTATCATTAGCTCCCCCCGAGGTGTCGATGGTTTTCCATTAAATCTGAATATATTATACGATGAGGGCACCAAAGCAGCTTTCTTTCCCTTCATCTTGTCATATGTTTGTCCGAAAAGTATATCGACGGAACTCCCAGGGTCCACGAGTATTCTTGGCATTGGTACCTTTCCCATTTGGAGGGTGATGACCAAAGGGTCGTTGTGTGATCTTCCCTCGTTGGGGATGTCTGCTGCAGAAAAGAATACAGGTTGCTTTTGCCATTCTTCTAGATGATTCTTCGTGACTACGCTAAGTATTTCCTTTCCCTCAAAATCCCTTTTGTGGATTCGGTTTGTTTGGATCCCCTCGAGGCCCTTCGTGTGAACGATGGAATTACAGGCGCCGAACCTTAGAATATCTCTATCGATTGTTATCACATAAGCTTCATGCTTCGGCTCCTCCTTTGGCTGTGGCTGATTTGGAGGGGGTTTTGGTAGCTCCAGGAGGTGTTTGAATTGTTCTCTGGCTAAGAAGAAATAAATTTGGTCCTGTGCCGTAACGTAATCTTCTGTTGTATGTCCATAAAATTTATGGAATTGACAGTAGTCTCTTGAATTCTTTGTGTGCTTTGGCTGATTACCCCTGCTTCTGGGATATCTTATTTCACTTGCAAATTCGGACTTCTCGATAGTCCGAAGAGCATCCTCGATGGGTACGCAAAGCTTTGGGAGTTTCCTATCATGAAAGGCAGGGAATCCTGGCTTAGTTGTCCCAAATTTTCTGATTCCTTGTCCTTTCTGGTTGTTGTTTCCTTCAAACTCTCCTTGAGAGTTGTTTCCTCTGTTATCGTTGTATTTTCTATTGTCGTGGTACTTGCCATCTCCGAATTTGCCTTCGTTTCCATAACGACCATTATCCTCTTGTCTTCCTCGCTTCGACGGATCCCCAAATTGAGTATTCATTGTTTGACCTCGTTCTTCGAGTGATAAATTGTTTATTGAGTGGACCTGTTTTAAGATGGTTTCCTTCCCCAAGGTTGCTTGTTCTTTGATCTCTTCCAAGGTAATTCGCTCCTTCTGGTATTTTCGGAGATCTTGTAGCGTCTCTAGGTTCTTGGAGAAGAGCCTGTCATATAGAGGATGGTTTTTATCAAGAGCGTTGAGGAATGCTCGTATTTTTTCCTTTTCTGTAGCTCCGTTCCCCACCTCTACGCACTGTTCAGTCCATTTGTTTATCAGGCTCTTGGTGGTTTCTCCTGGCCGTACCCGGATGCTGAATAATTTTTCCACCCCTGACTTGGAGGAGTTGTTGTATAGGAAGTGTAGTATAAAGACTTTGGACAGTTCCTCAAAGGAAGAGATCGAGCTGGCTGAGAGGTTGTCATACCACGCGAGGGCTTCTCCTTTCAAGCTAGAAGGGAAATATTTACAGAGCACTTCATCTCTATCAGCATAAGCCAAAAAGACTCGGAGATACATCTTAATATGCACAATCGGGTCTCCCGAGCCATCGAAGATTGATGTGAAAGTGGGCATAGTGCATTTTATTGGAATCGCCATTGAGAGGATTTCTGGACTTAGAGGTGAGCGATTGACATCATTCATTGCTTGCGTGAGTTTAATCATGTCGCTTGACTGGATCCTGTTGTCGAAAAAGCTCGGCTCGGAGTGTCCTGATCTGGTCCAGCATTACCTGCTGTAGGGCTCTAGCTTCGGCGTCCTTCTTCGTTTGGTTACCTTCGCTGAGTATCTGTATGCTTTCCTTCGGATATGCTCCTGGTTCGGCCCTTTTGCTTGATACTGTGATCCTGTGGCCTTTGCTGACGCCCTTGGTCTTGACGTATGTTTTGGATACAGAGTGTTCCTTCGTTTGAGATATACTGTTTGGACGAGAGTGTCCTTCGCTGCATCCTTTGTAGTTGGATGCATACTTTTCTGCCACCTTTTTATTTGCTTCGGCTAGTTGCTTTTTTAGTTTTTTTTATCTTTCTGTTTTTCAAAATTAATTAACTTCCTGAACTGTGCAGCTCTCGCCATATTTTCTTCGGTTGGTTGGTGTAAAGGCATGTCGTTGTCAGGGACGGCCGCTTCGTCTTCATTTTCATCGTTTTCACCATTTTCTTCTTGTGCTTGCTGCCGAGGTAGCTCGTCAGCCTCTGGGAATCCCTCTCCCTCTGGGCCTAAGTCCTCTACATGCACTTCGTCCTCGTTTACTTGTTCTCTATGTTGGACTGTGCTAGCCGCCACCTCGGGTGATAACCCTTTACTCGTTGAAAATCTGGTGTAATGTTGTCTCGAGGAACCGGTCCCTTGCTTCGAAGATCCCACTCGCTGCTTTGGAGCCTGGTCATATTTTGAAGCCATTCTGGTTGTAACCTGTCAGAAGACAAAAAAAACCGTGAGGTCCAAGGCGGCTACTGCAGTGTACTATGTCGGCCATGTAGGTCTGTACGTTGCAACGGTTTTTTATCGTGCGAGTTTTTAGCGTAGGTCGTATTTAGATATATCCCTAACTATATTTTCTGTCTTTTAGCCAAAACCATCTTTCCTAATGATTCTTGCATAGAAATTTATTTCCAAATGTAGCAGGCACTTTGAAAACCCTAAAAATAGGTCTAAAAGATTTTTTCCATAATCGTTTTCTTATAGCCGATCCTGATTTTAAAGCATATACAATGAAAATCAACTACTATTATTGAAATGGACTTCATCATGTCGGGGTTTGAAACCCTTAGACGATGACCTGACCATCTGATGATTTGCTCATCAAAAATCCTTGAACATGCTAAAGCCTTTAAGGATCTTTTAGATGTTTAAGGTATTGGAGCTTCTTTTAAAGAACTGTTGATGGTGGTTTTTGGCGAGGAGGTCGCAGGAGTAATTTCACATCAATTTCTGGCATCCTGGAATAGCGCGAGATAAGGTATGAATTTATTTTACAGTAGGGATAAGATATTTGGTTTGCTGTTAGCCATATTTTAATATCTCGCGACCCTGGCCTAGTAGCATGGTCCATATCCCTAGCCTACGTATTAAAATACCTACGCATGCGCATTAGCCTAGCTCATGCTCGAGCCAAAGCCCTAAGAACTTCACGCCACTCCTTGGCATGCCTTGGATATGCACGGCTTTGGCATACCTTGGATATGCACGGCATTGGCCATGCCTAAACTTGGCCACGCCTAAAACTTGAGGTATGCACAAAACTTGGCCACGCCTAAAACTTGGCCACGCCTAAAACCTGGCCACGCCTAAAACCTGGCCACGCCTAAAACTTGGCCATGCCCAATCTTTGGGTACCCACGGCATTGGCCATGCCTCATCTTTGGATGCCCATAGCATTGGCCGCGCCTAATCCTTGGATGCCCACGACATTAGCTTTTGCCTAGTCTTTGGAGGCCCGTGGCATTAGCTTTGCCTCATCTTTGGATGCCCATGGCGTTGGCCTCGCCTCATCTTTGGATGCCCACGCATCCTCCCTTGCCTAATCCTTGAAGGCCCACGATTATCCCTTGCCCTAGTTCTTGGATATCCATTACTTCTAGCGCGCCATAACTTTGGGTATCCATGCCATTAGCTTGACCTAACCTTTGGATATCCATGTTAGTTAGCTTGGCTTGATTTTGGACGTCCATGCCACTTCCTTGGCCTAATTTTTGGACGTCCATGGTCATCTCTCTCTTTAGTTTTTGGGTGTCCATACTTATGGCTTGCCTTAATCTTTGGATGCCCATGGCATCACCCTTGCTCAACTATTTGGGGGCCCTCACGCCACCCCTTGCCTAGTATTTGGATGCCCACGCATCCCCTTTACTTAGTTCCTTGGACATCCACGGCCATGCCCTAGCTTATTGCTTGGAGGCTCACGGTTGTGCCTTGGCCAAACTTTTGGAGGTCCAACAATTATGCCTTGGCCAAATATTGGAGGCCTCATAATCATGCTTAGCCTAATTTATGGGGGCCTTATAGTTGGCTCTCGCCTAATTCGTGGGGGTCTTATTGTTTCCCCTCACTCGTACTTATGGAGGTCCATGATTGTCCTCTTCCCCTCACGGCTAGCCTTGCCTCTTTTGAGCTAAGGTTTATCTCTTCCTAGCCTCCCCCTACTTATGGGCCTCACTGATCCAAATCCTAGAGGATTATGGATTTTATTAAGTCCATAATACTCTAGTTTCCTAATCAAATTCGGAAATCTGGCAGTTCAGCTCACGTATTTATTCATGGCGTGATTTTTAGAGCCCAATCCGTAAGGAATTAGAAGGCGCTTCCTTCACGAAATATTTTCCTTTGTGAATTTCCTATAACATACTAAAAATTCAGATTTTTACCTAATATAGGCTGGCCTGGGCGATTTTACCAATGGACAACATGCAAACTGTACAGAAATCTGAAAATAACATAAATGTTATGGCTTGTCCTTCGTGACCTATGCCTAACTTCTTAATAAGATTATTATACCATGCAATATGGCTTATTATAATTATTGTGGCCTATCTTTAGGTCTTATATTGGCAATGCTTATGCATTCTTGATGATGGCTACGCCGTGATAGCATCATTCGTCTGTTTTTCCTGATTATGGACTTGTTTCCATAAATCAGTGCTATAATTCTTAATCATGGCTCATGGATATGCCTTATATTATTTTAGGCATTCATATGTCTTCGTTATCCAGGGAATTGGTGCATTACATGCCACAAACTAATTTCCCTTATTTATGGCAAACTGAAAGTCGTATTCACTTGACTATTGCCACAGAGAGTTGCTGAAATCCTCTCGGTCTAATTAGCGATTGCATAGCTCAATCCTTAGACCTATCTTATCTAATGGCGGTTGCTAGCTCAACCCTTAGATTTATTTTATCTTATCTAATGGCGGTTGCTAGCTCAACCCTTAGATTTATCTCATTAGGTTTAACGGCGATTGCCCGGCTCAATCCTTAAACCAAATCTTAAAGAGATATTCAAAGCTTATCGCTTAATCTCTATCTTATCGCAAAGTCCTAAGCTTATCAGTAATTGATACGACTTACACTAGTCAACTTTGACTAAACAAATAAACAAATATTTAACAAATCTTACGAGAATCAAGATTTAGTTACATGGGGGGATATTCTTTTAGGGTTTTGGTTTGGCGGTCTACGGCACGAGTGATTGCAACGGCTCAATCACTTAATGAGGAAGAAAACTAAGTCGTGCGGACGTTGCTGAGAAGATGGGATAAGATAGTGGGTTGTTAGTCTTCCCTATTATTAGGCGCAAGACTCTTAACAACTGACCCCACTCTTTCCTCACTCCCACTCTTCCACTACTTCCACTTCTTACGAGATCAGTTGAGAATATATTGCTATAAATAGGTCACTCGACCAGTGGGGAAAACATATCAATATCGATCCCAATCTCATACAAAAACAGATAAGTTTAACAAGTTCAGTGCAAGTATAATCAAGTCTATCTTATCGATAATTGATTAACTCTTCTCATTCAGCATTTATTATCTAGTGAGAACTGAATATTCATTCTTATCTAGCAATAATCATAGCAATTCTCTGATCTCATCTTTCTCTGCTTCCCTCCCTAAACCAACCCTAAAATCCTCTTCTTGTAGCTGAAGCAATACTCGAACGGCCATTTCTTGGTTTAGGCGAGTCTTGTTCGATCTTGACCTCTCGAATCCATCACAATCTTTTATTACATCATCACACTTCACACTTTACCCCTCAGATTCCTTTATTTGTTTTATACCTAAAACAAGAACAAGCTTTGAAAATCTTTGAAAGAATGAAAAAATCTATGAAAATTTTGAAAACCCGAAAAATCACAGGCAAACCCTAAGTTGTTTTAATCAGTCCCTGTTTCTAGCGCCAAACTGTATGAGTAGAAAATCTGCATAGGTACATGATGTTCTACAGCCCTCAGATCTCACTCACACACACAGTCATTTAAACATGATTCAAGGTACAAAGACCTCAAGAACTATACCAAGGATATGTAAAAGGACATTAATCAGAAGACTAAATGTATAAATATTTGTATTTCAGTGTTGCAACTACATGGATTATGATCCTAAGGAGCTAGAGGAGATACAGACCTAATCCCTCTCTTGCCGCTTAGGTTACACCCAAAAATTCCAACCCTTACAATGTTCTCCAAGCTCGCTGTAACTGTATAAAATCCCGATGGTAAGATCTTATACAGTACACCCAAATATCATACAACAACATACACACAATCATTCCTAAACATGCATCTAACAGATAACATGAACAGTATTAAAGAGGGAAGGGTTAGAGATACTTGACAAGATGTTTTACTTGGTTCGCCCTCATAAGTGAGGACTACATCCAAGGATTATCACTAGTATAAGCATGATTACAACTCTCAATTACCTTGCCAATCTTCTAAATCTCTCAACAAGAACCCTAATTTCAGCCTTGGGCTATAGAGAGCAAGTATGATACTTTTCCTCTCCTTAGACCAATCTGTAATGTGTCCAACTCCCTTCTCAAAGGTTTCTCTCGCTATTTATAGAGGACTACAACAGTGCTATATAGCTAATACAAACGAATTACTTTCTGACATTAACTTGTCTTCACTCGCCGACAAAGTATGTCGCCGAGGTAGTATTTCACCCATCCACTCTTGGCGGTTAAGTCTTCTTAAGGATAAGGATTGCTGACGAGGTTTCCACTGAGTCAACAAGTCAACTCTGACAATCTACCCGTTCTGACGAGTAATGAATGCTCAACCACTTCTCAACTACTTCTCACCTTCCCCCGCTATGCCATCCTCGCTCTCCTAATGCAGTTTATCCCGCCGGCTCCTACTTCACATCTCGCCACTATGCCCAAGTATTAGATGCTTCACCCACAGCTTTCATTGTTGATTCCCTACTTCTCTTGAGTGACCTCTTTGATACACTTTCGCCCTTAGGATGCTATTACTATGCAAAGGCATTTTCTACCCTTACATTTTGCCTCTTTCATCTCCAAGATCTTTAATCGCCGGGGATGAAATCTTTCTCCTTCGCCGAAAATGCCGTGCCCACGTTCTCCACTTCAGCTTCAATTACGCCGTAAGATCTCCACTAAATTTCCGTTACACTACGTGTTCTCCTCTCAGCTTCCATTACGCCACGTGCCCTTCATGCAGCCATCCTCACTTTATGACTTGTAACCGTTGGTGCCCACGATCTCCGCTACTTCTCCACGATCTGTAACCGCTGATCGCCAGTTACCTTTTCCCTTCCTATAAATACTAGGTTTTTTCACTCTAACCCTTTACCTTCTCCTTCTTCACTCGAGAGCAGAAATTTTTCAGAGCTTCTTCAAACCCTAAATCCTTCCCTACTGCTGCCACACTCCTTCAAGACTCCTCTATTTCATCATTGAACTTCTCATTTTACATTCCTTCCTTTCATCACCATTTTATTTTTATCTCTTCCCATTTTCCTGCACTTTGATCTTCTTTCATCACTACTTTGCCGGATTTATTCATCTTTTCCGGTGACTCAGATTCTTCCGGTAAATCGTTATCTCATCTGCATCTTGTTTCCGGTGACTCTTCTATGCTCATGGATTCTTCTAGCTCTGCAAATCCTACCACTCAGATTTCCAGCTCGCCAGTCACTGAAGTAGAATCTCCACCTTCTCCCGCTGCTACTAAAGCTGCTACACGTCCATCCTGGAAAAAGTGGTCAGAATACTGCGCTTTTGACAAAGTGTTCCTTGCTCCTTTAACTCTGAAACCCCTAAAAGGAGTAACCAAAGCTTTTACCCCTACTACTCTAGAAGATCTTCGAACGCCGGGCCAACATTGCGAGTGGGCAGTAACTGCTTATGGCACACTCAAGGCTGGGAAGGAAGATCTATTCCCCTTGTATGATCCCGCTGATACATTCATGTGCGACTTATTTCTGGCGATAAAGAAAAGTCTCTTCCAACTTACGGCGAATGCGATTCGCATTTTGGTAGAATGGAAGCTCCGCCGTAGTAACAAGACTAACTATCCAGATTTATTTGAGGAAGGCAAGTTTTCTCCTGAAGAGTATACTGTTGAGAATTTCCTCAAACAGTATGATGTTCTTCCTTCCACGGTAAGAGGTGAGCCCTGGGCTTACCGCTTTGTTACCAAGAAAAAGTTGAAAGATGTCATGCTTGGGGCTGTTGACGCCAAGGAAGTTGCTGGTACTACTACGACGAGAAAGAGTTCTGAGGCTGGCTGGACTCATATTCCTTGCTCGCTGGAAGGTCCTTGGCTATTAGGGTGGTGTGACAAAGATAAGACGATCAAGCGGCTAGACTTCTCTGAGGAACACAAGCGCTTCAAAGATCATGATTTTACCCATTTGGACTGGGCGGAAGAGAAGCAGTATCTTGACGCTGATGGCAAGATACAAATAGACTCCCAGGGTAACTGGCTGGTGTTGTCTACTGCCGCCAAAAAGCCTGCCAAAAGGAAGTCCTCCTCTCAGGTAACGAACAATTTTCTTTCGGCGAATATATATCTATATGCCTCTTGTTATCTTCTAGCCAAGCTTTGAAGAAGGCACAACTGAAGATCTGGGAACAAGCATACTAAGTTTTTCTTATTTTAAAAATATATCTGCATATATTTTTAAAATATATATCTATATTTGCCTCTGCTTGTTTCAAGATCTGATGGGTGTGGCGCTTATTCATAGAGTACTCCTGTCTTGACTCCTGAAGAAGAGCTCCGCCAAACACTGAAAAAGATCAAATCAGATTCTTCCGCCGAGGGTTCTCAAAGTGAGACCTCCGCTAATGCTGGCGATATCCTGCCTCAGCAGTCCGTCGCTGTGCTGCCTCAGCCAAATTCGAATCGCCCTCGGCGTTCAACTTCTGCTTCAACAAAATCTTCTTCTTCTAAGAAACTTTCCATCCATTTGAAAGATAAGAACCCTACTACCGGAAATTTAGAAACTATTTCTGAGGAAAGGGACGGCGATACAGTGATGACTGATGCCGAACCTGTGAAACAATCTGTGAAAATTCCACCTGGGCGAAAGCCAGTTGTACCTGTCGTTAAATCTGGTGAGGATGTTTTTATTCCTCAGCAATCCCCTACCGCTAGGGACACTTTTACTGGTCCTATTGGAGGGGTCGGCGGTTCTAGCTCTTCTTTCGCCGCTCTCACAGATTTGCACAAGATGCCTCCCGGCAATAGGGCTCCTAGGTTCCCGAGGAGGGGTGATACCGACAAGATGGTGAATAGGCTCGCTGACTCTTTCTCTAGGTTGCTTTCTCTGGAGGAAGAGAAGAGCAGTTTGAACTCTCTTTACTACGAAGCTATGTTGAAGTATTCCACAACTGGCCTTGCCCATTCTACGGATTTATCTTCTGTGGCCCGCGACTTTACTCCTCTAGAACACTTCTTTATGGATGCCGCGGTAATTATTTCTTCTAGTATTTTTCTACTAGCAATTGTGCCTTACCTTGCTGAATTTTCCTATTTGTTCCTGCCTCAGGGATTTCAACATTGTTTAAGTCGTATCGACGTCTTTGAAGCACAAAGTGATAGAGTAAATTTTCTGTCTCGTGAAAACGAGGATCTTGAGCGCCGGTTGAAGGAAAAAGAAGCAGATGCAACCAAGTGGCTTAATGCTAGCATCAAAGAATCCAACGAACGCGATGAACTTCAAGGTACTTTTCTCTTTTAACTTGCCGATTGTGTAATTTCTTTACATTCTAGTCTTTCGCCGAGACCCTTAGACCTTGCCCCTTCTAAGGTCGCCGACAGCATTCTGACACCCGACTGAAGCGAGTTGAAACCGAGATAGATAACTTGGCGGATGCTAATGCTAGGCAGTGCGATTTGCTGTTTGGCCAGGCCAAGACTATTAAGTGGTACCGCCGAGAGTTAGATAATGTTAGTGAATTGAATGTTAACCTTGATAATCTTCTCAAAGTTTCGCAAGCCAACGTAAGGTGGATTGAAAGCGAACGAGATAATGCTCGCCGCTTGGCAGAGCTTAACAACAAGCGGAAAGAAGCTGCTATGATAGATCACATGAGAGCGAGTTCCTTACGCCAAGAAGAGAAAGCGAGGGCCGACAAGCTTGCCTCTCGCCTTAACACAACAATTTCTGAGAGGGACTTCGCCCAACAAGAAATGCAAAGATGGAAAGATTTCTCCAAGATTCACGGCGATAGGGCTAGAGAGCTCAATGATCAGTTAATGTCCCAACTACATCAAGTAGCCAATGTGACTGGTTCTTCTGTCAACACTAGATTTGAATCCCACCTACAACTCCTTGTAGAAGCCCAAGCCGGCGCTTGTAGGCACGTGAGCGAATTGGAAGGTAGATTTCTGGGATTCCTTGCAGCCATACTTTTATTTTGCCTCGGTTCTTTAATCTTTTTCCTTCGCTTTTCTCAAAGCGAGTCAAGCAACTGGAGGGTGAGCTGGAGAAGCGAAACAAAGTTGTTGAGGACCATAAGCTTTGTACTTTCACTATTTCTGATCTGGCTGGGAAGCTTGCTCACCACAATGGTTTGTGAGGAAAGGTTGAACCAAGCCCTGGAAGAACATCGCCAATGCCTTGACCAAGTCACTGAACTGAACCTTCAACTTCAAGATCACAAGAAATGCCAAACCAGTATTGAAGGCCTTGAAAGTAAGGTGAAGTATTTGGGTAAAATCCAGAGTGGACTTCAAGCTGATTTGAGTCAAGCTCAGAAAGATCTCCAGGCTAAGGATGTCAAGCATAAGCAACAACTACTTCTGATGGACTTCATCGCCGTTCAAGAATATGTTAATAGGGAATTTCCCAAGACGTTCTTACTCCTAAAGCTCCCACCGTTAAGGAAGTCGTAGATTGTGAACAAGATGGCGAGGGATCCGGATCTAGCGACGAGGATGATGCTGAGGAAGAAGGAGATAAAGAAGATGAAGTCCATGAAGAAGAAGAAGAAGAAGAAGAAGAAGAAGAAGAAGAAGAAGAAGAAGAAGAAGCAGAAGAAGAAGAAGAAGAAGAAAACGGCCAAGGTGAAAACACGGGTAGCGGCCAGCCTGAAGGAGAAGATAGGACCCGTGACGGCGGGGACCAGACTGCTCCATGAATGTCGACATAAAAGAGAACCGGCGGCCCCTCTTTGTAATTTCCACCCTCTTTTTATGCCTGCAATTTCTTTGTTTTTGCAATGAACAAACTTTTTTTTTTCTTTTTTTTTTCTTGCTCTCCGCTATGGCGGGTGTAATTTATGTTCCTTTCATCACTGTGTTGAAGTATTATGTCTTCTCGCCTGTCCTAGCTTTTAGTTTTCGCTCTTCCTTCTGTATGAAAAATAGTCTTTGTGCTTGTCGATATTTGTCATCAAAGTGTAATTTGCATTTTCTTAACTTAATGCATCTATTTCTTGTTTATCTTCAAAGACTTAACTTGTCATTGAGTGAAGTCCTGGTCTTGTACAACCAACGATTTCTCAGAGCGACAGGTTAGACCCCAGCCGTAACCATTACTTGTGCCCGTCGGCGGTCTAATATAAGTTGTTTGGGTTGCCCTCATAGGCTTTAATACACTATAGCGTCCGCCAGAGGTGATGCTATGGCGTAGACGGATTAGCACACCGGCGGCACCGCCAATGTGATGCTACAGTAAAGGGTTCTTATGCGCCAAACACTTACAGACCAACAAGTAACACGACTGGCCTTACAACTAATCCTGGGTTGGACTAACCATTACAAGTAGGTGCGTTCACTCAATGAAGCAAGCAAGCTTTCTGTATAAGAGATCTTGGCTCTTAGTTGATTTTACTGATTTGGGCATTATGCCTTTAAAGATGGCACTTGGCCTTTGCACCTGATCAGGGTTTTTGTGTGGCTTTATTGCCTTATGGTTATTGGGCATTTGTGCCTTTGTAAGCGGCTTTATAGCCTGATACTGAGCATTTTTTCCTCAGCCTAGTGTGCTCTTGGAGCTTTAAATTTTAACCGTCACTGTGATTGAAATACCCAGTGAGAAAAAATGCAAGTGACACAGTGATTTGTTAACGGGGTTCGGCGCATTATAGCAAACCTACGTCCCCGGATCTTATTCGCTATTGCTTTACATGAGCTAATAAGACTTCTTGGGTATTATGCCCACCCAAGACTTCGGATTTTACACTGTTCCCTTCAAGGATAGTACTTCTTAAGGAACCTGGCGTTCCAAGGATGTTCAAGTTGCACGCCATGTTCATCAATCATAATATACGCTCCTAGCCCAGCCACTCTCTTGACTACATAAGGGCCATCCCACATAGGTTCCAACTTCCTGCACCCTTCTCGCTGAGACGGGGGAATTTCTCGAAGCACCAACTCGCCAGGCTGATATTCTCTTGGGATCACCCGCTTGTTGTATTCTCTAGACAATCGGCGATGATAATTTTCCATGTGTGTAAGAGCGATCAGCCGTTGTTCTTCCAAATCATCAAGCTTGGCTAGGATCAAATCAGTATTCAGATTCTTTTCCCACGCTTCATGCTTTGTAGTTGGCAAGATTACTTCAGAAGGGAGTACTGCTTCGGCGCCGAATGTGAGTAGAAAAGGAGATGCTCCTGTTGCTTCGCGAACCGTAGTTCTATAAGACCACAAAACACTGTGTAAATGTTCGCACCATGCCTTTTTATGCTTCTCCAACCTTTTCTTTAGTCCCATTCCAATAGTCTTATTGGTGGCTTCCGCCTGCCCATTACTCTGTGGGTACAAGGGGGTTGATTTTCCCAGTTTGACACTGTAGTTGGCGAGTAGCTTTCTTATGTTGTCGCCGACCAGTTCCTTTCCATTGTCAGTACATATCTCCGCCGGTACACCGAATCTGCAGAATATATTCTCCCAAATGTATGTGAATACTTCTTGTCCTGTTTTCTTTCTGATAGCTTTAGCTTCATACCACTTGGTGAAATAATCTGTCGCCACAATGATGTATTTACGCTGCCCTGAGCCGGTAGTTAGCGGCCCAATGATGTCAATGCCCCATTTGGCGAAAGGCCAAGGGCTGAGCACTGAGTTTAAAGATGTCGTCGGTGCTTTAATTCTTCTTCCATACAACTGCCATGGTTTACATCGCTGAGCATATTCTTTTGCATCCTTATTCATCCAAGGCCAATAGTATCCTTGCATTCTGACTTTTAATGCTAAAGCCCTTTGACCACCGTGATTCCCACAGTCTCCTTCATGGATTGCTTCCAGTAATTTCTTGCCTTCTTCTCTCGATACACAGCGCAGCAATGGTCCTGAGAATGATCGGCGGTATAGGATTCCATCTCGAAGCTCATAGTTCGCCGATCTACTAATGACTTGATGAGCTAAATTTTGTTTCCCCGGCAAAGTTGAACGATCCAAATAATATCGTATCAGCGCTCTCCAGTCTGTCTCTGTTGATTCTTCGGCGCTTGTTGTTAACACTTCTCTTTGCTCTCGTGCTGCTACCGATGATTGCGTCACTCTTTCAATAGCTATTGAAGGGACATCTGGATTTGTCATCATTGAGGAGATAAACGCCAATGCATCGGCGTGCCTGTTATCCTTTCTACAGATGTGGCGAAACTTGATACCTGTGATCCTCTGGGTATACTCCCTAGCAAGTTTTAGGTACTTCTGCAGAGACGGGTCTGCTGTTTGATATCGTCCAGATATTTGTCGAATCACTAGCTGAGAGTCGCTTGTCAATCTAACATCGTTGATGCCCATTTCAATGAGTATTCGCATGGCGTGAATAACCGCTTCATATTCTGCCTCATTATTAGTCGCCGGGAATTCTAGCCTTAGGGAGTGCACTATTCTTGCCCCTTTAGGCGAAGTTAAGACAATTCCTATTCCTTTTCCTTCTTTATTTGAGGAGCCATCCACATCCACTTCCCATCCATTAGGACTGCACTTCAATAGATCTGGCATTTCATGCTCTCGCTCATCCAAAGAGAATGGGATCTCTTCTATTTCCTCCTCCTCATCAATTGGGAAGTCGGCGAGAAAGTCTGCGATAACTTGAGACCGCTGTGCTGTACGTATTTCATATTGGACGCTGAACTGCTCGATTTGCTGATTCCATTTGGCGATTCGTCCCACTCTTTGAGAACTGTGTAAGATAGACTCTATTGGAGTTTTAGTAAGGACAACAATAGGATGAGCATGAAAGTAGGGACGTAACCGCTGAGATGCAAAGACCAACGCCAAGATTAACTGCTCAATTTTGGTATAATTCTTTTCTGCCCCTTGCAATGTTCTGCTGATGTAATAGATAGGCGTTTCTCCGCCTTTTGTTCTTACAAGCACCGCACTAATGGCGAAAGGTGTTGCAGCGAGATAGACTCTAAGCTCCTCGCCGTGCTCTGGTAGTTGAATTGCTGGGAGAGTGGCGAGATACTTTTTAATACCTTGAAACGCAGCTTCATGTGCCTCAGTCCAGTTGAATTTTTCTCCTTTTTTCAATGTCTGGAAGAATAATTTGCATTTATCTGAGAACCTGGAAATGAATCTATTAAGTGATGCCAAAGTTCCGTTGAGTCGCATGACATCCTTTACTGTTACCGGCGATGGCATCTCTATAATTGCCTTAATCTTGGCTTGATCAGCTTCCACTCCCTTCTTCGTGACGACATATCCCAAAAAAATTTCCTGAAGTTACACCAAAAACGCATTTCGCCGGATTAATTTTTAGCTTAGTAACACGCATGTGATTAAATATTTCTCTGAGATCTTCTACATGAGTT
This sequence comes from Papaver nudicaule, assembly GCA_023529015.1. Taxonomy (NCBI): domain Eukaryota; kingdom Viridiplantae; phylum Streptophyta; class Magnoliopsida; order Ranunculales; family Papaveraceae; genus Papaver; species Papaver nudicaule. The sequence goes on along the minus strand of JAJJMA010103984.1, from coordinate 3,924 downwards.
TGCTTCTTTTTGCTTTTGACGAGCATGTCGTCGACGTACACTTCCATCGTCTTCCCTATCCATCTTTCAAACATCTTCTGCGCCATTTCTTGGTAAGTAGCGCCGGCATTCTTCAACCCAAATAGCATTCGAGTGTAACAAAACAATCCTTTGGTGGAAAAGAAAGCTGTGTACTTCTGATCTTCCTCCGCCAAAGGTATCTGGTTATATCCTGAATAACCATCCATAAATGATAGCAACTCATGACCTGACGTAGCATCTACCGTTTGATCAATACTTGGTAGTGGAAAACTATTCTTTGGGCATGCTCTATTGAGGTCGCTGAAGTCGATGCAGATTCTTACTCCCTTGTCTTATGATACCAGACGCCTTCATTTTATCAATCTCTGCTTCCACTGCTTCTTTATAGGCTGGAGCCAATTTTCTTATCCTTTGCTTGAAAGGCCTGACCTTTGGATCAATGTCCAATTTGTGACATGCTATCGCCGGAACAATGCCTGGCATCTCGTTCATGCCCCAAGCAAAGACATCAACATATTCCTTGAGTAGTGCTTGCAACTCCGCCGACTCGCCTTCATTTAGTAAAGTACCAATCTTTACCATCTTTGGATCGCTATCATCGCCGATATTTACATCTTTAGTGGGTTCCACCGCCGTAAAATGTAGTTCTGGTTCTCCCATCGGCGATGGCTCCTTTAACTGCTATAAGGTCTTCCCTTCAGACTTCGCCGAGTCCTCCACCGAGTTTACCGACTGCACATAGGTTAAGGGGTTGGCGATGAAATCCAGAATCTCCTGCTCTTTGACCACTTCCTTGCCGAGTTTCTTTTTCTCTGCAATCTTTGCTTTTCGATTTTCTCGCATTTGTATATCCGCCGAATTGCACGCTTTTGCCACTGCTAAATCTCCTACATATTTGGCGACTCCCATTGGTGTGGGGAACCTCAGGCGCTGATGATAAGTGGAGGGTACTCCTTTTAAGCTGTGGAGTCACGGTCTTCCAAGGATGGCTGCGTACGGCGAGTCAACATCCACAATACAAAGAGTAGTTTTCAAGAAATATTCTTTGCAGATCATGATCTTAAATTCAATTTCGCCCTTGGGTTTAGAAGCAATGCCATTAAATCCATAAATGTTATATGAGGAAACTGTCGGCGAGGGGATTTCATCATCTTTGGCCTTCATTGCCTCGAAAGCAGTGTTGAAAAGAATGTCCACTGAACTGCCAGGATCAATAAGCACCTTAGGCAATTTGAATTTTCCCATTTGAATGGTGAGGACCAAGGGATTATTATGATTTCTTCCTTCTGGAGGGATCTCTTCGGCGGAAAATCCGACACATGCCTTCATCCAATCTTGCAAGGGCTCTTGCTTAGCGGCGACACTACAAATCTCATTTCCCATTCTATCTCGCTTATGCACCCGAGACAAGACATTATCATGGAACTCGTCCCTGGTAATTTTGAATGTACAATGGAAAAGCAGTCCAATTCCAACAAGTCTCGCTCGACTTTTACCTCGTACACGTTCGGAGTATGAGCCGGGATGGCTTGGATTGGCTGGACCATGATAGGAGGCGGCGGTGGCAATTCTAGGAATTCCTGAAATTTCCCCAAGCGGATGAATCTATGGACTTCTTGCTGTACGCCGGTGCAGTTCTTAGTTGTATGGCCATGGAATTGATGGAATTGACAAAAGGAATTGGTATTGGTCGGCGGGGCCCTGGGATTTCCTCTATTGTAGGGATAGCGAATGTCATCTCTGCAATTTGAACTCTCAATTTGGCCAAATGCATCCGTGTAGGAGACAGGTAACTTTGGTAGTGTAGCATCTTGAAAGGGTTGCTGGTTGGCCAAATTTTCTATTATCTCCATTATATCTTCTTTCACCATTCTCATTTCGTCGATTATCTCTTCCTCCTCGTCCATAGTTTCCTCCTCGATTGTCTTGCTTATCACGCCCATCATAGTTCTCTCGCTTCTGCGAATTCCAATGCTGCTCGGCGGTAACTTGCTGTTGTTGCTTTCCTACCTCAGGTACTATCATCGCCGAAGAGGGATTCTGCGTCAACTTTCGTTGTTCTGCCTTCAGCCATTCTTTTTTAATTTCTTCCTGATCTTCCGGCGAGAAATTATTGATCGAGTGAATTTGCTTTGCTCTTGGCGAAGTTCCTCTTCTCGGATTTCTTCGTAATTTATCCATTCATCTTGTATTGCCCTCAAAGTCTGCATATCCTTCGGCATTTCCCAGAATAATTTTTGATACAATTGGTCCGTCGTTTCCATGGCGCTAAGAAATGACCTTATCTTTTCATTTTCTGACACCTCTGATCCCACTTCACTACTCGCTTTCCTCCATCTTTGGATAAAAATTTTGTAAGTCTCCGAAGGCCTTCTCTTGATGTTGAATAGTCTTTCCACGCCGGGCCACTTCTGTTGTTCTGAATAAAAGCACGCAAGAATTTGCATTCTAATTTCTCAAAAGATTTAATTTTCCCTTATTCAAGCCCATCAAACCAAGCTAAGGCTTCATCTTTAAGTGTAGCGGGAAATGCCATACACATTATGGGATCTGATCCTACCCAAGCCGCCATATCTCGCTTATAAGCTCTTGAATATTGTGAAGGGTCTCCAGTTCCATCATAGATGGATGTGAATTTAGGCGTAGAATATTTGGTGGACACATACCCATATGTAATACAATCATGAAAGGGTGTTTTCTGCGCCTCTGAAAGTGCAACCTTGTATTTCGACTCCCTTGAAGATCCGCTTAAAGCTTCCACTTTATTTTTTAGTCGGCGAAGGTCTCTCTTCATCTCTTTATCTACTTTATGCCGCCGTCTAGAGCTGCTATATTCTTCACTATCTCTCCTAGGCACATTCACCCTTCTGCCCCTTTCATCATATTTCGCCGATGAATCTGAGACCTCTGCTGTGCTGGTTCCACTTTTTTCAACTCGGCGAGTTGTATGTGAATGGGATGCCTGGTGAGTTGAATGCGAATGGGATGCATGGAGAGTTGCATGCGCATGGGACTCGTGGCGAGTTGAATGCGAATGGGATGCATGACCTCTATTTTGCGCCGCCATCAACTCCCTATGGCTCTGAAGTACCGTCTCCATCTGCAATTGCATTTGCCTCTGCACTTGATCCGCTTGCCTGTTATTGGCCTCAAGAATTTGCCTCAGCAGAGCTTCTGTAGTATTTGTAGATCCAGTATTATCTGCTACCACCATTGGGCGAGTTATAGTGGCACCAGGTACCATCGTCGTACCATTTCCGTTTACCGCCTGTGGAGTTTCTCCCACCGTAATAGGTTCTGCTACCACTGCTGGAATTTCTTCTGTTACTTGTAGTGTTTCGCCGACATCTTGCTCCAACTGCTGCTGAACATTAACTGCAATTGTGCCTCCGGTAGTAGCATTTTGAGCTACTCCCCCAACATTTGATGTCTCGCCGATGGCTCTCCGAGTGAATCTACCACCTTCAACCTGCTCGCCGTAAGCATTTGCTTCAACTTCACTGCTGACTCTTCGAAGTAAGGGATTAGGCTCGGGTGACCTTTCTGCATTCTCCAAATGAGTGACGTCCTCCATGTAAATCTCCTCTCGGCGTGAAGTTCGGTGAACAGGTGGTCGCCGAGATGAGCTTGCCAAACCAGCTGGTTCCACAGCCCTGCTTCTAGTGTTGTGACCACTGGGAAACGTTGTAGGTGTAGGAAGGATAGGATGTCGAGGAGGCCTACCCGCTGGGGCTTTATCGCTTCTTCCTCTAGGACCCATTCGCCGAAGGTCTGTAAAATAAGACAAACACACTTCCTGACAGTATTGCTCTGTTAGTACTGTGGGTAAATGCCAAATAAGTTAGTTGGGTTGCTTTTCAGAAGATTAATGAATGAAGGACAAAAGTAACATCTTTAAATCAT
>JAJJMA010103979.1:4387-16611 GCA_023529015.1 Papaver nudicaule | reverse complement strand
AAAGTTAAGTACAACAAACTTACTATAATCATTAAAATCCAAATAATCTAACAAAACAGTAGGTTCGCTACATTTGTTGCTGCAATCTTACATATGACAGCACTAAACCAAATGACTGGTATGAGGCAATTTGCATCGCAAATCCAGACAAATTTTATACAAATCCTAAACATCATAATACAAGAGATCATGTTGCAAAAATTACGCATGTAGAAAATCTCAAGATGTATCTGAACATACATATCAGTCAAAACGAGCAAAACTGAAGACATAGTAGGAACATGGGAAATATCTTGGAGCTAATAGCTCAACAGAGTCCTGTAACAGAGGTATCATATGAAAATCCCATTCAAGAGACAATAAGACTGAAAGAGTTTAATGTACCAAAGGAATTAACAGTTGACGGAGAGAAAAATAGATTCACTCAAGAACAAACCTTGCCATGTCTAGCCCGCTTTCCTTGAACTGAAGTATGAGCCTCTTTAACTACAGAAGTTGAGCTGCAGCAGAGAAATGTATAGATCAGAAATCAACAAGAATAGACAAAGAATACCAGGAATAATTGAGTTAACAAAATGATTACGTTGAGGAGGTTTTTCCTTTGCATCTCAAATCCCACTGAGGAAATGATCCATCTCTTGAACCAGATACAACAAGATCTAACAAAATAAACAAACTCTAGACCAATTAGACATCCCAAGTCTTTCATAAGGATCAAATAACTCAAAAGTGCATTCACTTATCAGGTTTAGATGGGTTGACCAAAACACCAACACAGTGTCTTTCGTCCACATTCCAAATTCTAATATATCAAAAATTTATACAACACATAAGTTCAGTTCTATAAGTTTCAGTCGTACATAGACCTCTATTCAACAAACAATCACATGATCTTTGTTAGAAAATCACATGATTCAAGTCTCCAACTGTAACCTACATGATCTTTGTTAGAAAATCAACAAGTTGTGACAACTTCTTATCAGCTTCACATACCAAATACTGCAAGATCAAAGATATAATAGTAAAGTGTCAGATGAGAAGAGCTGGGTCAAACCATAGGAAATATGGGTGCCAACATTGCAATTTAGAGAGACACTAATAAATTGTCTTAATTTCTCATTTCCCAGAGTCATACTTAAAACCAAACGTCTATTGAAAAACGTCTAGGCATACCAATGCTTCAAGGGATTTAACCAACTTTAGTTTAACTCCTATTGAATACTGAATACACTGGTTCAAAGAACATCTTTGATAATTAGCGATACAACAAACATAAGAGAAAAACGCTACTTCTATTTTACGCATCTTTAATAATTAGCCAGGTTCCTAGTCAGCTTTTGTAAAAGTTCCACCACTTATTTCTCTCTGTCTTTTTGAGATCACAAGCCATATACATCACATGGACATAAGCATTTCCAGAACCATCCAAATCTTTTCTCAACCAATTCGGGCATGACTTCAGGAAAAAAAAGTTATAGACGCTTAGTAATACCATACTAATGGCAACAGTTGATCACCAATTCATAACCAAACTAGTAGGAAGTAAACTAACATATGCCTCTCCTGAAGAGACAGAATAAACTCAACAAGAGGAGAGACTGGGGGAGGATATGTTGAGAAATCGACATATACCTCCATATGAAGGCCCAAAGGTGTTTTGGAAGATGCAGGCTCTAGCTTATTTGCTTCTCTTCGAACTTCAACCGCCACAGAAACATGATTCCTCAATCCTGCTTTGGCAAGCTCTTTGACTTCCTCAGTTCGAGTAGCTGAGAAAAGTCCAGTTCTACGCTGCTTCTGTAGGCGAGTGTAATGTAATTTATCTGCTTTTCGAAATTGAACCGCATGAGCCACCTCGTCTAAAATCAGAACATGTCCCAAACAAAAGTAGATACATAGTTAAATTTAAGAATGAAAGAGTTAAAATTTAACTGAATCTAAATTCAGTGACCAGAGTCGAGAAAACATTAGTGAAAGTAATATGATATTGTACAAAGATCAAGGTTGAGAGCTTACACCAAGAGGGCGTAATGAGCTTAAGAGTCCTTAAGTAGATCGAAAATCAATGACTCTAAACAAGAAAAAACCAAAGCAGAAAAAACATAAATAAGAACTGAATCAAAAGATCACTTTAATAACCTCTAAAATCAGGCCTACTTAGCAATAAAACCAGAAAATCAACATTCATTGTATCATGGGAAACATATGCTAACAGATCTATACAAAATTGAAAAGATAATTGAAAGATTCAGTTAGGGTTTTTGAAGATTTACCTTGTATACAACAGCATTTAGACCCACAAAATCAAAACAACCAGGTTAGGGTTTTACTTGATATACGCATCTCTTTAGACTGGTTTAAATTCAACTGTAGCGACATGTTTTAGGGTTAATGGAGGAGAAATCAACAGTTTTGGGGTTTAATACGAGATCTGGGTTAATTAAAGATTGCGTTAATTTCATTTCTGAAGGATGGGTCTCGATTAAACAGATAAGGGTTTAAGAAGAAAGCTTTTAATTTCTGAAATTGGTTTCAAATTTTTCAGAGATCGACTTACGAATGAATGCAGAAGAAAAAAAAACTGAGGAAAACTAATCTCGAGAGAGATAAGAAGATAAGAACATAGAAGAAGGTGAGAGTGAACTGGAGAGAGAGAGATCGAAATCGAAACAATAATTAAAGAAAAAATGAGTTTCATCAACACCGTTGCATCAAAGAGTCGATCCCAACCGTTGACTAAAGAACGGATTAAAAAAATTCTTTAACTTTTCCACTTTTTAAGTAGCAAAAGAACGAACTTTGACCACACTAGACGCGCAACGGCCCAAGTCAGTTCTTTTATTAAAGTCCTAGTCAGTTCTCACTACACCATATTTTGCTGGTCGCAACGAACCCTGGAAGGTTGCTATTCCTGGTCGCAACGGTCCAACGGCTGTTACGGAAGGTGGTGTAACAAAATTTCGAAAGGGCTTTGCCCCTGTTGCGATTTTTGGGCTGCAACGGAAATTGCAACGGTTTGTGGCCCGTTACAGCCCATTTTGGATGCAACGCTATCTGAACCGTTGCGAAATTTTTTACTGTCAAAAAAATGACCAGGTCAAAGAAGACCGACCTTGACTTTGACCTAGTCAGTCTTTGACCTGGTCAAAACAAGGTCAGTCAGACTTTGACCTGGTCAATACAAGGTCAGTCAGACTTTGACCTGGTGCTTCTCCAAACTAATATTAATTGATTCTCCACACATAAATACTTAGAATCATTCTTACTAGTACAAGTTAAATATATAGATCAATGTCCTTACAATGTGATAGATACACCTTACAATCAAGGGAATCATACAAAAAATTACAAAGTGTTTATGTGAAAAGGAACTCTTACATGTAATTCAACTTTTCCTACTTTGTAGATTCCAGTAATGCATCTTCTGCCTTGTTAAGCAACTAGGCTGGTGCTCTCCCAGCTTGAATGTCATTTTGCTACTAGGTCTATCAGAGAATCCTTGTCTAAATCAGGCTTGTTCACAACAGCGGTGTGGAGAGGTGAGCAAGAGTTCTTGCACTGCTTCATCAACATATTCTATTGTTTCTTTCACCTGACCAGAGACACAACCAGCACAAAAAATATTGGAATGCAGAATTCCGTTGAGATAAATGATGGCAACTGAATGAGTGCATCACTAACATTTCATCATAAAAGGAGTTATTACTTATTAGTATTGTTAATCTATCATTCAGGAAAAGAAAATAAAATCTTGTAAAGTAAGAGACTGTATTCTAACAAACATATGCTTGGAGAAAAATGAAGAAATTCTTGGGCAGTCATCGCCTATGTACATATAACTGTGGATATGATTCAGCTTACAAAGCGTTACTTTTAAAGCCTAACGATACAATTAAAGACGTACTTAAGACGTGGTAAGCAAAGAGGATAGGTTTACCATTGCTATTACAGGTTTGGGGAGACGTCGTATTTGTGCTTGAGATACAACTAAAGACATACTTATACATGGTAGGTAAAGAGGATAGGTTTACCATAGCTATTGCAGGTTTAGGGAGACATCATATTTGTACCTGTAAATAAGAAATGAATTTAGTAGGTGCCTAAGAAGAAAAATTGTCTGCAGTGATAGAATACATATTTATACCTGATGATCCAAAACATTAAGGCAGTCAAAATTGTTGCAATCAGTGTACCCGTATTTACCTCTTAACACTTGATCTTCACCACTAGAAAATGCTTGGGTACCCTGCAGAGAGCAATTGCTAATGTAAGAATCATTGATATGATAAAAAATAATACCCAGTTACAGCACCACTCAACGCAAGCAATTAGGCACAATAAACTTTTTAACTGCTAAGCAACAGAAGCAACAGAGACATCTACCTTTTACAGTTAATACTATTTTTATAGCAATATTTGATGAAGGAAGAAGATGCAAAAGACTAAAAACCTTACAGCCACATAGAGCTTAATGAAGAAGCAGAATTAAGGATGTTCTTACCATCACATCCCACTTGTGTCCAGGGAGAATGGTGCCACGCATTTGCAGAACCATCCTTGCCAACATCCAGAAAAGACACCCAATGTTGTTCTTTCCCTTGTTGTTAGCAGGGATACCAATATCAACATATGGCACTGGTGAATCAGTGTCACAGAATGCAATGCAAGTAACACCAATATCAACCATCATCAAGAGTACTAGGAAATCATGCTCTTACAAAGGTATTCTTGTCAGTGACTTCAGTTCGTGGTACAAAAAACCTTAAAAGTGTAAAGGACATCACAATGAAAAAAAAACAATAAGCTCAAGTACATTCGCTATTCATGCACCAAAATTCGATGGAGAAAATGCAACATGGAGTTTCAATATATAATCAAGTATTACCTCCAACACAGACCTGGCTCAATGCGAACCTGTCCCAATGTTCAATACACCACAATATAATTCTGAACTTTATGTATTACCTCAAATGCAAACCTGTCTCAATGCTCATTATAGCACAATAAGATTTTGAACTATTTTCGTACCACAATTGCACATTTCCTGCAATACCATAACACAATTTATGTGAGATCAAAATTCAGGTGCAACATGAGATACTGCCCAAACAAACAAAACCATTTTACACCAAGCCGACACTGCCCAAACAAACAAAACCCAAAAAACAACTAGAGTGCAAATTAAGGAAACTACATAATCGTTATATATTTCAATCATAATCGTTGGTAATATAAAATTTGGATCTACTCACAGAACGATCGGGGTTCCCATTAATAGCATCATCATCAATCTCCAATTGAATTCTCAGCCACACAACTGTTATGTAAGAGAACAAAATATAAGAACAATCGACTAAAAGGCACGACGAAACAATAAAGAGTAATCATGCAGTCAGGAGCACATCACCTGCATATTATTCAAACCCCTGCAAGATCTGATTTACAGATCTTGCATAATTAGCACAAGATGCACTCTTAGGGGACGAAAAGCAGGCCTGCAAATTGATACATAAGCAAGTATTTCAGCATTAATGTCTTTCTTGTTTTATATACACACGGATGTGACAGTTAATCCATGAAAATGGTGACTGATGGTACATCATTTCCCAAGTAATACACCAGGACACAACCAAATTGATCTAAGTGATGGATCAAAAAAAATAACACACTCTATAGACCAAGAACACAACAATGTCCAAATCAAAATCCTAAAATCTCAATTAAATAGAGTTAAATGCAACTATTAAAAGTAAAACCTATAAATTATGAGATTCCAATACCTGATTCCAATTCCAATACCTGAATCACCCAAAACAAAAACACAAAATCATTTAGATCAACATAAAAAAACAGATCCAAAATAAAACATAAAATTGCAGAGATACAAAACATACCTAAGCAGAAAGATATACAAAATGGCTACATCCTTTGAGATCGAGAACCCTTGAAAACAAAACAAAGTAACATCAAAACAAAATCAAAATCATTGATAAATACAAATTGTAGCTAAACCCTAATAATCTTTAACTCAAGAAAGAGTACATACCCTAAAATATTGGTGAGCTGAAGATTTCGGATTAGAAATAATCATAGTTGTTTAGCCTTTATAAATTATTTGAAATCAGAAACTGACAACCCTAATAGATGTGGAATCATTCCTTCTAGTTGAATCCTTCATTCTCTTCAATCATCGAACCCAAAATCAACAGAAAAGGAAAAAAAAAACGAACCCTAACTATCGCCTCTCTTCACAGCAGAGCCCTAACCTAGATTTGAGAAAATGAGTGGGGAGAATGGATTTGGTATTGATGATGATAATAACGATGATGATAATGGTGGTGTGGTATTGAAGGGTGGTTAGGGTTAGCAGTCTGCGGAAGAAGAAGAAAAAGAAGACGAAGAGAAGAAATGAATGGTCTCTGCGTCGTTAGGTTAGATAAATGGGATAAGGTTAAATGGCACACGGTTTTTTTCACACACCTAGTGTTAAAGTGTCCTAAGCCACACGCACATCACACACACGTGAAACCAAACAGTTGCGAAATTGAAACCTAATCTAAGCCGTTGCGTCAATCCGCAACTAAATCTCTACCGTTGCATCAAATCCGCAACGGTTCTGGGTATGTTGCGATTCGCAACTGCAGCTAAACCGTTGCGAATTTCAGTTGCGGATCACAGAATATGGTGTAGTGTCTTAAACCTTCCTTTTCCACTAGTAATGCAGGGGTTATTTTGTCTTTTTACTGGAAATTAGAGTTTCCACTCATTATATTTCGTTTACTCTTTTATTTATTTTCACAATCTCGTTTTTCTTATCTTCTTCTTCCTCTGAATACACAAAGATTGTTTTCTTCCCCCTTTCTATTATTACCACCACCACCATCATCCTTACCAACCCGTTCAAATTGCGGTAGATATGTATCAAGAGCTGTTCTTAGGGTTTTTATTAAAATAAGATCTGATATATTTACTGATTTGAGATATGGGTTTCTCTTCAATCTTACTTTCCATATATCTGATGAAATAAGTATTACTTTTAAAGTTGTTAGTTGTAGGGTTTCTCTGGTATGGGTTTCCTCGGATTCGATTGAATCTGAAAATCAAGAAGATTTAGATTCCAGGGTTACAATCTTTGCTAGGGTTTTAGTTTATCAATTGTTGTAATCTTTGATTCGAGAAGATTTAGAATGGGTTTCAATTTTTAGGAATGAAATTTACTGATTTTTAGGGTTTTATTTTTCAGATTCTTGGCTAGTGATGGAAAGATTTTTCAGAACATGGTTCGCTCCTACATTGAAAAGGTTGGTCTCTCTCTTCTCTCTTTTGAATGGAATTTTCCAAGAGCATTTCCAGGAAACATAGCTTGGTAGCATTTTATCTCCTTCATTTGGTGCTTTGCTGTATTTTATGCAGCCTAATTGTATTATCCTGGCAATTTCACCAGCCAATCAAGATCTTGCTACATCTGATGCCATTAAGATCTCTCGTGAAGTAGACCCAAAAGGTTAGATTTCATAACTATTGTCCTTTGGTTCGCAAAACCGTTTATTACCTCGCATGTATTGTTTTCACAACTCTCATTGTATCTGAATACTCTCATTTTTGTGTTTCAGGGGAGAAAAAATTTGGTGTTCTCACAAAGATTGATCTCATGGACAAGGGTACTGATGCAGTTGATGTAAGTATGCTTATTGCCAACGCTTGCTTTACAGTACATTACCGTGAGGATGTTTTATGGCTTTTTGCACTTATTTGTTGTAGTTTTAAGTATGGAGGTTAAGATCAGATGTTTTTGTTTCTATGTTAGTTTATGCCATACATGGACATATTTCCATGAGATTGATGGTCTGTGACTTACCTTTTGTGTGTTTAGATATTAGAAGGAAAAGCTTATCGTCTACAATTCCCTTGGATTGGTGTTGTTAATCGATCCCAAGCTGATATCAATAAGAGTGTTGACATGATTGCTGCTCGGCGTAGAGAAAAAGAGTATTTTATGAGTTCTCCAAAGTACAAGCATATGGCACAAAGAATGGGTTCTGAACATCTAGGGAAGGTGCTCTCAAAGGTAAAGTTTGCTTTTCATCTCTAGCTAGTGGTAACTTGTGTTTGAGTGGGCTAAAAACAGAAGCGCAAATAATTTCAGTGTCACTTGGAATTATTTAAAGCTTGAACCAAGAATCAGTTCGTACAACCAAATCTACTAAATAGTTACTACTTAATATTTTCTGCAGCACTTGGAAACGGTAATCAAAGCTCGAATCCCAGGAATTCAGTCATTGATTAATAAAAGCATTGCGGATCTAGAGTCGGAACTGGGCCGTCTTGGAAAACCTATTGCTGCTGATGCCGGAGTAAGTCATGCTTAGTTCGTAGTTCTTTCAGGATGTTTCATTCTTTGCGACTTCGTTGATATCACATGAACCTTACACAGGTGTTTTAACCTCAATCTAGTCAACCTATGTTTTTCTTAGGAAAAAGCTTAAAGAGTGAATCTGTAATAATGAGGCCAATTGTTGTTGTTTTGGCTGATGTTCTGCTCGATTATGTTTATTATTGATATTGTAACATGCTCCTTGATCACTCTCTTTGTTATCCCATTCAGGGGAAGCTGTACCTGATCATGGAGATCTGTCGCATTTTCGATCAAATTTACAAAGAACATCTAGATGGCGTGTAAGTATAATCGGAGGGAGTCCTTGTGATTTGATCTGTTATAGATCTCTCATTAGGCTTTAAGGTTCATTACTATCTGTTGATTTATCTTCCACTCTACTGCAGCTGTCCAGGTGGTGATAAAGTCTACAATGTTTTTGATAATCAATTCCCCGCGGCGCTGAAAGATTGTAATTTGACAAGTATCTGTCAATGGATAACGTGAGAAAGCTAATTACTGAAGCAGATGGTTACCAACCTCATTTGATAGCCCCAGAACAAGGATATCGTCGACTTATTGAATCTTCTTTAGTTTGTATTAAAGGTCCTGCTGAGACAGCTGTTGATGCGGTAAGCATAAATATTGGTTCGAAGTGTTAATATTTCTACCTTCAAAGGCAAGGATGTCCTGGTCTCATAATTCATAATAAACATGGCCCTCACCAATGTTTATGTTTCTTTACCTTAATACTTATCTGTAGCTCACATTATATAGCAAACACATTTTATATTGTACTTTCAATGATAACTTACGTTGCAGGGGTGCTCTATGCTAGAATACTTCAGTTATAATGATTAAAAATTTATTTTGCCATGATTCCAGGTTCATTCAATACTTAAGGAGTTGGTCCATAAATCCGTGGATGAGGCTGTGGTAAGTGTATCCTTACCAAATTTGCATTCTGATATACTCTGCTTAGAGTGATGAATGGAATTATTTTTGTTAAGATAAACCATGCTCAATATCTAACATGTGAGAATACAGTCCACGAAGATCATTGATAATAATTTGATTTCATGTTCTTATAAACAGGAGCTAAAGCAATACCCCAGCCTCAGGATGGAGGTTGGAAGTGCAGCTTGTGAATCGTTGGATAGAATGAGAGATGAGAGCAAGAAAGCAACACTTAAACTGGTTGATATGGAATACTGCTATCTAACTGTTAAATTCTTCCGGAAGCTTCCTCAAGATATCGAGAAGGGTACGAAATCCAACACATTCAATTTGTGATAGATATAACGATTCATATCTCAGGCGAGCAGGTTAGTATCCATCCAACCTCAATTTGATTTACTTTATGTAAATTAAGGATTCTGAATCTGTGAGAGACAGTCTACACTGAGTTTGGATCCTATGAATTTCATGAAATATTTAATATACTGAAAATGCCCTTTTGTTCACTGATCTGAAAGTTTTTGGTGAATAAAACCAACCACACTGATGAGTAACACTTCAGTGCATGACTTGCTTCAACTATCTTAACATCTCTTGCCAGGAATCTGCGATGCAGTTCTATTTTGAATTTCTAAACAGACTTGAGAGAAGACAAACAGTACCACATTGATTAGGCTGGATCAAACTGTTTTCATATATGATCGACATAATCTTAGCAAGGTTAGTGTTTCTCTTTCAATTTTGCTATCACTGGTGTGTTTTTTTTAGCATTATGTTACTGTATAATGTTAGCAGATGAAATGCAAGGACACAACACACTCTGATTAAGAAGGGGAAGAATTATATGATGAAATGCAAGGACACAACACAATTGTGAAATGCAAATTTTGTAAAACAAGAATATACACAATACAATTTTTGGTATTTTATTTAATACAATTTTTGGTATTTTTTTAGATACAATTTTTGGTATTTTTTTTTAGATACAATTTTTGGTATTTTTTTAAATCCAATTTTTGGTATTTTTTTTTAATTTAAATTATAAATTCCGCAACGTTAATAGACGTTGCTTCATTTATAAAAAACGTTGTTTAACTAAAAAGAGCAACGTTACTTACGTTGCTTTAAATAAAAAAGAGCAACGAAAGAAGCAATGTAACTTACGTTGCTTTAATTAATTAAAGCAACGTTATTAGACGTTACCAAAAATTTGTAACGCCGTTTTCGCAACGCTAATAGACGTTGCTTTAATTCGGCGCAACGTCTATATCCGTTGTAAACCGGTCCCTGTGGCGTAGTGATACCCCGTTTGCGGTGGGTACTTTGCATCAAAGCTATATAAGCTAGAAGCATTTGGACCCACTACCATACAACCATGAGGACCTCTCTTTTGACATCGAGGGGATGATAAATGGGATTAACATCTGCTTTTAGGGTGGATGGAACCCCAAGGCAGCTAATTAGTCTACATTCATGGGAATGGGAGGCGAGTTACGCATCCGAGGGACCTCCTTCGAAAAATCAAAATAAAGCTTCGAGGAGGGGCAACCGAGAACACAAGGTCGAACTCTAGGCCGCGATAGGAGAACAATACCATGTCTAAGCTCCAGCCTTGACTGGCACTCCCCCATGAAGCTACTTTATTATCGAGACCCAGAATAACAGCTACCCACCGTTAGTTTCCTACTTTACTTAGGCTAAACGGGTTATCAAGACACCACCATGTCCTCTCGAAAGATACCTAGTATACCGAGGCAAAATGGGTACCTATGGTATCGATAGCCAGTGTTTGCTTTAAACCAGGCAAGTAGCTCAAAGCCTTTGTGGAGAGTGATCCGTAAGCCCCCACTAGCTTGGTTTACTTCCTCCCACATCGAAGTAAGCCCCGGAGTTGCACTCTAAGTAACGTTAGGGAGCCTAAGAATTTACAAGATAAAACTTCGTGCCAAATCACGAGCTACTAGGCAAGAAACATAAATGAAACTTGATAACAAAAAATTTCTATTCAAAATAATTGCAGGTACAAGTATGGATGATAAGCAACATAGAAAATCTATTCAAAAAACAAAAAAGAAGACCGAGGAAAAGAAAACCCGCTTCTAAACATCAGACGAGGGTCCACCAGATGAAGCATCAAGGCGAGTGCTAGGAAAATCCTTCATTGAATCCCAGAGTTCTTTAATTTATGACTCCAAGTACTCTTCATAAGTTTGTTCACAAAAACCAGAGGACTTTTCCCTCAAGGGAGTATCCTCCTTCATGGGTTCAGCATCTCCTTCTTCATTATACTCTAGTGTGGACTCTTGAAACAAATATCTATTCTCCTTGTAGTTGGCGTCAAAAATAACTCCCTTGCCACTTCCAGTATTCCCTTTATCAGACTCACTAGGATCCACTCACTCGGCGCCCTTGTTGTCACCCTCAGTCTACTTCCTAGCTTCTGTCTCGGCATCCTCGGAGTCATCTTTCGAATAGTCCTCGGGATGTTCTCTTGAATCTCCTGGAGCACCTTCATCAGAATCGTCAACATCATCACCATCGTAGGAATCTCTGTCTTCGGACACACCCCTTGGTACACCCCTTCAGCGTAATTCTTCTCTAACTTGTCTCACAAAACTTCATGAGGAAGCAAATCTTCGTCACCAGGAAGCTCCAAATCAGAGTCGTCTACACCAAAAACTCCATAACCAGCAGGCTCAACTCCGATATCTTTAAAAAGAGATCGACCATGTTTTCGGCAAGCTTCACTCGTAGCCAGCGCGGTAGTCAAGGCCGATCGTGCGAGCAGTTCTTTTGCATCTTCCCCATGGTTTATCTGAGGGCGCACAATGGTGAAGGCGTTAATGATATTTCTCAAGCTTTCTTCGCACTTACAACGAAAATCACGCTCGGC
>JAJJMA010103956.1:0-10289 GCA_023529015.1 Papaver nudicaule | reverse complement strand
AGCACTCGGTAACTCATTTATTTATCGAGCTACCGAGTATGCGTACTCGGCAGCTATACCAAGCTACCGAGTGTCAATTCTCCTTACTCGGTTTCTTTTTTGGTTGCCGAGTAAGTGTTTTGTGCCTTCCATTTTACACTACTCGGTAGTTACATGAACTACCGAGTGTTGCTAGACACTTGTACTTTGTTTTAGAACCTGATATCAAAGTTTTTCTTTTCTTTGTTTTGTACTTTGGTATACATTAGGGCCAAGGAAATTAGAACAAAGCGAAGATTCGACAACCCTGAACAATACAATCTAAATATCCAATCTCCGGAAAGTCTACCAGCACGAACTAAAGGGGGTCAGAAATTGACCGCTAAACACCGCAAACAAAAAGAACAGGAGGCTGCTGCTGCTAAGGCTGCTAAAAAGGATGTTAGGGCTGCTGCTGCAGAGAGATGGAGTCAAGATATGGGTGTTCCAAGTACAGGGACTTCAGGTGCTGAAGGTAACTCTATTAGAGGTGTTTCTAGTGGAGGTGGTGCAGGTAGAGGTGGAGCTAGTAGAAAACAAGCTAGGGCTGCTCCTGCACCTACAACTCAGATTGAACAAGAAGAAGAAGAACCTGCTGGTCAAGGAGAAGATAATGCTGATAAGAAAAGTAAGGAGCACTTGAAATTCAAAATGATCGCAGGTCACGATGACGAAAAACCTCCTGGAACCCCTAACGATGGTGGTGAATTGCTTTTTGGTTACAAAAGCTCTTGGGCGCAAGCAATCTATTGTGCCGAGGTAAGAGGTTCAACCATTTTGTTTTTTTTTTTTGTTATTTGGTTACCTATTGTTGCATACCTATAGTCATGTTTATGTTGTTATCCTAGGATCATGTACAAGCAATTCGAATTCTGAAACCTGTATCTTCGGCGGGGAAAATGAAGTTGTGGCCCAAAGAAGATCTTTGTTCCGGAGCTCTTGCGCATGTGGAGGCCTCGGGGTTGTTGCCAGCTGTTGAAAACTCCATGATAGACCATGATAGGGTCTTCATATCAGCCCTCCTCGAGCGTTTTTATGGCGAGACCGACACTATACATATGCCATGTGGAGAAATGGCAATCACTCCAGAAGATGCACACGTTATCACTAAACTCTCGCCTGAGGGCAAGGCGGTTGCAGACGGCTACAACCCTTGTGTTGATTGGAAAGAGCTCAACCGTCTCGTTTCTGACTGCCTTGGTTGGAGCCCATATAAGTATGTGGAGGAGTGGAAAAAGTGTGCCTCATACAGGAATAGACAGCTCGACCTTAAATCACTAAGGGATCAGTTTAGCGGAACTGCAGCGCGGGAAGAAGAGGGGTTGGAGATATCTAGAGAAACTTGCAGGCATACGGCTACGGCGTACTTGCTCTATCTCATTGGGTGTGTCATCTTCCCCAACAAGACAGGTAGTAGGGTCGATGTCAACCATTTACAGTTGCTGGAGCATCTTGACAAGGTCAATACATATGCTTGGGGAACTGCATGCCTTGCATTCCTTCTGAAGGAGATGAGGACTGCCTCGAGGAAATATACTGCTCAAATTGGAGGAAATGTTGTTATACTTCAGGTAGTTCTATCACCATAAACCTCGATTCCCAATTTTGTATTTCGCTTGCAACTTCTAACATTTTGTGTAATATACCTAGGTTTGGGGTTACGAACATTTCCCGGAAATCAAGCGAGCAACTACAGATGATAAATGGCAATCGACTGAAGGTTATGGGAAGAAGTGGATATTCACTAGAGGTCAAACTCAGGCGAGAAAACACATCCAAGCACAAGAATTGATTGACCTCCGGATTCAATTCGACAACATTACGGTTGATGACATTACCTTTGATCCATGGAAGGATAATGCGGATATAACCCGTGTCCCGCTGAGATGGTTTTTTGGGGGTTTGTGGCACCCTCTTGACTATGTGATGTATAATCCAACTCGTGTAATGCGTCAACTAGGGAGGGTCCAAGGAGAACCTTGGAGTATGTTGTTTTCCGATGGATGGAACAAAGTTGATATTAGTAGATGCGGATGGTCAGGAGATGCAATCACGGTTGAACACGACAAAGCTCCAACCATAGAAGAGCAGTGGAATGTGAGAAATCTTTTTATGGTTAATAGTGGCGAATGGGTTGTGGGACAGGCTGATGTGGTGGCCGAATACATGGAATGGTACCGGAAGGTTTCTCACCCCTTTGTGATTCGTTCCGATGGGAATCAGCCAATCTCAACTACATTACCTCCAAACAAGGGTGGCGGCACAACTACCTGCGGGTCTCTCCTTAAGGGATTGCCCAAAGCTATGGTTGAGAGATTGGTACGTATTCTTGAGAAATTTTCTTAAATTTTGGTTTAAATTATAAATTACGGTTTAAATGTGCTGAATTATGCTTTGAATTTCATACAGAAACATAGAATTGAGTTTGCAACTACCGCTCTTATGGGACATCTCATGCTAAAAGAGCCTTTGAGGACGCGAAAAATCACAGGAACCTGTGAACTTATCAACATTTTTGATAATGAAGCGTATGCTACGCAGTATGGAGAGAGTAGTGAGCCATTGCAGGGGAGCAAGCGTCCGTTGGATTCAACCAGTGCTGATCAAGAAGACGATGCTGATGAAAGTGGTAGAGGTGGAGCTCCTAAGCGAATCCCGAAGATAATCCGTTCTAAACGAGGTCGTGGTGGTGGCCGTGGTAATTGAAGTAAGTGGTTTGTTAAACTTACTTCAAAAGATGTTGGACTTTTAATGTGTTTGGATTGCATTTGTTTGTTTTATCCCTTTAATGTGTTCGGATTTCATTTTTTATTACGTTTGTTACACTCTATTGTCAGAATAGAAACACTACTCGGTTGCTTAATTTTAATTTCTGAAGCTACCGAGTATACCTGGTTTTGCAATTGTCATTCTGTCTTTAGAAATAGGAATAATCGGCCACTTAGTTAGCATTTTTAAGCTACCGAGTATTATTGTTGTTTAGAAGATATACCACTCGGTTGCTTGTGGTTGCTACCGAGTACTGGTTAGAAGATTCAATACTCGGTTGTTTGTTGTTGCTACCGAGTGCCTAAGTTCAGTTAGAAGATACACTACTCGGTTACATTTTGTTGCTACCGAGTATGTATTGCATACCATAAAAGTTGGAATGACCCTCGGTTCTACAAGGAATATAAGTTACACTACTGGTTTAGACAAATAAAATTTCATTAACTAACAACTTAATGGATTACATTGAAATTAAATCAACAAACATTCCAGCGAAGGAGGAAACTCTTTAGTTCGGCATAATGTGGTTCGTACTCGAAATCTCGACCTTTCCCTTGTTTCCATACCTTCAAAGTCGCAGTATATACTTCATCCTCCGTAACATCTTTCCCAAGTTGAGCTCCGACCAAGCGACGAAAGTGCATAAAATCACGTGCATTTTGGTGTATGATCCACCATCGATCTGACAGGCCTCTTGCATCTCGCACGTATTGTTTTGGTTGAAGGTCGAAGTCTTGTTCGATATAATTCCAAATGGAGTTCCAGTTGATGTCTTTGCACGGTTTCGATATAACATACTTCGACCTATTGTTTTGTTTACCACGATTTTTTTGTAATTCATAATAGAACATAACGTCTTTACAAAGACGTAGATCTTCTTCCAACGTAAACGGAGCAAAACTAGCTTTCTTTCGTGTTGATGGAGGAGGAGATAATGGTTTTTGAGATGGAGTACACTCATAAAAGTATTCATGAACTAGCTTATGAGTGAAGTTTCGATAACGTGTACGAGGAGGAGGAGATGATGGAGGAGTACCAACTAAAACGAAGTTTGGTTGGGGAGATGATGGAGGAGTACCGACTAAAACGAAGTTAGGTTGGGGAGATGATGGAGGAGGTGTTGAGCTAGGTTCCTTCGGTTTCCGTAACAAAGAAAGTATTTGTTGTGGTGATCGAATGACCCTTTTATTATTTGAAGATGAACTTGCCATTGTGGAAGAAGGCAAGATAGGATGGCTTTCAAATTTTTTTTTTTTAAGGAAATGGGTTTGGGGAAGATTGAATTTATAGCAACTACTCGGTGGCTTTGGTTGAATGCCCAACGGATATATATTTTGAAAAAAAAGTACACATTTTCAGAACGGCTAGAGTACTCGGTAGCTCGATTAGGAGTATACTCTACCGAATATAATTACTTCAGAAAATTAGGTACATTCGGTGGGGAAATAAGCTACCGAATATGAAGATTCAAATTTTTGGGGAAATTTTTAGGCACTTTTACCCAAAAATAGTGTCGTTTGGGGATATCTCTATAAAAGAAAAACCTTCTTCCCAACAATAGCCACACCAATAACCCAACTTTGTAAGCTCAAACCACTTATATGAAATGGAAAATCCACCAATGACAAACATTGAACAATGGGATGACGAGGAGGATGGGTCGTTGGTAGCTGCGTTCATCATTTTTTACAAAAAGCATCCAAATGCTGGTTACGTCTCGTTTTGGAAGGGTGTAGGGGTTCATTATCAACACATCACCGGGAATACCAAAGAACGCACGTGGGAGAAACTAGCAAATAGATTTGACTACATCAAAGGCCGTATGAGAGAGCATTGTATAATATGTCAACTGATAGGTTCTCCATTTCAAGACGAACACACTTCGGAAGAAGATGTAAGTATTATCTTCTCGTTTTCTATCATGATCCAATCATGGTGTATTTGCACACTAAAGTTTTGTTTTTAACAATTTCAGAAATTAGCTTTCAAGACGCTATGGAGGCAGCGGAACGGGGCTCGCAGATTTCGACATGGATGGATTCTGAAGATGCTGCTAAAGCACTCAACGAAATTCATCACCGATTGGCTATTAGTCAATGATCCACACGCCACTTACTAGTTCTGTTTACATGCTAATCGGTAACACTATGGAGTTACCGAATTTAAATTCGGCAGTATATATGTTTTTACTGCCTACCGAATATATTTACTTTCAAACTTTGTACTTTATAGATATTCGGTAACTATATGAAGCTACCGAATGTACCTTGTAACTCTCAACCACAACGGTAATTTAATGACAAATGTATCCGTTGGGGCTGGTGCCTCTATTTAAGATTAGTTTCTGCACCCGTTTTTTCCACTCAACCAAAACTGATCTTGCCCTCTCAAAACCAAAACTTATCTTCAAGAAAAATGGGTGATTATATTTGTTTCACCAATGAAGACGAGCTTATGGTTATCAAATCGTTTATTCCAGTGTACCTTGAACAACCAGCAGAACGCCACTCAATGTTTTGGAAGAGAGTTAAAGAAATCCACGTTAAATTAGATGGGAATCCAAAAGGCCGTAAATGGAGGGACTTAAGCGACGCATTCGACCACCTAAAGATGATCTTCAAAGATTATATTCGGATTCAAAAATGGGTTAGACGATCTCATGGCTCTCGTTCCATCCAAGACCAAGTGAGTATTTTTACACTTCCAATGTTCATACAATATTGAAGGTTGTAACTAACTTCTATTTATCTTGTGATTCAAGGTGGCACAAACCAACGTACTTTGGGACATACGACATGGAGGCGAATTCAAGCATTTACAACATTATATGTATCTTAAGACGTATGCTCCGACATATCTCCGAGTACTGAGTTCTGAGGTTAGAAGGTCTGGTTAGAAGTAGGGATTGAGAAGATGAAACTTCCGATGAATTGTAGTGAAATAAGGTTGTATTTCCCTTTGGGTGATGCACCATTCGGTAAATCGGGTTAGTAAAAGAGCTACCGAATATGTACTCGGTAGTTAAATTATACTTACCGAATATTTGTACCAATATCCTGTACCAAAAATCAATATAATCGGTAACCCAATGATCTGCCGAGTATACAATCGGTAGCTTTCATTGTCTACCGAGTATGATTTCCTTAAATTTGTTTATACTGACAGAATACGTATGAGCTACCGACTGGTATATAATTAGCATTATGGAGCTACCGAATATAAGAACAGAAATCCAAACAAGTGCATTTACCATAATATGTTCCAAGTACAAGTTTCATTTAACCCAAAAAGCTTGCTCTAATCAAGATATATTGTCAATAAAAGGCCCAAAATTCATCCACACTAAGATACATACCTTATTCCACATCAGTCGTGCCGCTCGGAAGGGGATGTTGAACCTTCCAATCTTCTATGTTGGACGCATACTTCTCAATCCAAGCACTACAGTGGTTGTCTGGAAAATGGGTTGAATACCCTGCCATGGGAGGTAGGGGACAATCTTCTTTTAACCTCAAACCAATGAAATGGTCGGGGCCTATAAACGCTATGACGACTCTTCTACCCACGTTTTCCTCCGTACAAACCGATCTTGTAGGTACAAAAGTCGAACAATGACCTATCCCAATCGAAAAATAATGGACAACGCAATCGAATGAGTCTGCAATTAGATATCCACACCATGGCATACGCATCCAATACTTGGGAACAACCGTCTTCATATTCTTTCGGCCATTAATACGGGCAAGATCATCGTTGAATTGTTTCAATTTATCCCTACGATTACCTTCCAAATTCATTCCAATATAGAATTCCTTGTCCTTGAGGAGTTGCTCTCCCATCTGCTTCCTTGTATATCCCACTGGAGTGAGGTTGTCGACAAAAACTTGTTGGCGTATTCCAAGTTGCTCCACAACGACGTGAAAACCACAATTTCCATCACGTGGAACATCATCGATTGCTAAAACAAACTTCCGTACACATTCCGGAAGTTCTTCTAAATAATGTTGAGAGAGAATGGGAGGACGTACCGTAGTTGTTACCAACACATCACCAACACTCTCCCTTGTCGACGACTTTGGTTTCACTTGCCTTGAACATTCTCCCTTGTCAACAATGGGTCATCCCCTTTTTTTTGGAACCGGATCCGGTGCAAAGTCAGCTTCTGTGTGCTCATGCAGAGAAGGATCACACTCAGAAGAATTCTGCTGCTTTGCGGCCGAAATCTTCATATCCTTCAACTCCAGTCTTTCTAGTTTTCTTGGTTTAAGGGTTGGCGGTCTTCCTGATGGCTTTTGCTTCATTGGTTCTTCATCTAAATTTAAGAAGGGGTGCATTGCCACCTCCAAGTCGTCGTGGAGGTTCTGCTTTTGAGAAAAATCGTTCTCGTCGTACATTATAGCGATCCGACGACACAACGGCGTTTCCATAAAAGCAACTTGGGGGTTCTTTGAGGGATTTGGAGTGAAAGATAGTTGCTTCCAAAACGGATCAATGTCCCTTATATCAATTCTGTGTACGTACTTACCAAGCTTATGCGGACAAGGTAGTCCGATCCCCGACATCGTCTTACAATTGCAATTATCATCCGGCACACCGTGCTCCATATACCACTTAAAGTCTCTCATCATGTGCTTTATGGCCCATTCCGACACTCTAGAAGTTAAACCACGAAGAAGTGGATGACCTTTGTACTTTTTAAAATATCTTTGCCTACTCCACTCCATTTTTGCCTTTATTTTGGTCAAATCACGCTTGGTGAACTCGTGAATACCATGTTGGAGCGACACAACCCCATTTTGACCTCCTTGAAGAATTCTTTTCAGTCTCCCATGTTGACCCTCCACCACACTTGTTGCCTCGTTCTTATAGTTTTTATAATCATATGTCCATGCACGGACAAACATCTCCTTTAGCGGCAACCACTGTTTTTGACAATACTCTACTGCCAACTTGTGTTTTGGGTTCTGACTCCACTCGAATATCCAAGCCTCCAGGTTCAGCTCATACTCCGCCTCGGTCATAAACCAAACAATCTTATCCCATCCTTTTTGAAATAGCAAAAATAATCGGTGACCATCCTTAAACGCCTCCTCAAACTTTTTGTCCTCTTCCTCTCGTTGTGCATCGGTGAGTTTACTAAGACGTTCCCGTTCCTCTAATTCAATGTCCGCACCTTTTGGACGCCTTTTCGGTTGAATATGCTTTCTGCAACGCGCTCTGATGTTACACTGGATGTGCCAAGTGCAAAGAATATTGTGGGAACCAGGAAATACTTCTTGGATGGCATTCATCAAGGCTTGTTCGTTGTCCGTAATGAAAACGTTTGGAATTTCACCCGGATTGTAAAGACTCTTCACCTTGTTCAACATCCAAACATAACTTGGTTCGATCTCCCTATCCATCAAACCCCAAGCCACGGTGAAACTTTGTTTGTCCGATGTGTGGCAAGCAATATTGATCAATGGCATGTTGTATTTATTGGTCTTGTAAGTGCAGTCAATCAACAAAAATTGGTGGAAGCATCTTGCAAGTTTAATCATATCCGGATGAGCCAAAAAAATACGTTTCACTTCCCCGTTAATGGTTTGTCTTCTCATTGTGTAGTTATGTTGCTCGCATAACCAAGCTGATTGAGACATAATCAATCGACCATCCCAATCCAGCTTTCTAAACATGGCTTGCGCGGCTTTAACTGTATTCAAAGTAGACAAGTTGTTGGGGTCTTGCTCCCTTATCATAGTGAGGATTTGATTACCGGTACTTGTGCCCATCATCGCCCTTACAAGATCCATTTGAGGTGGAGTCAACTTAGCATAAGCAACGTGCCCAACAAGACTTTCCGGAGGATCATGGTTGTGATAACCATTCATTACTTTCATTCTCCATAATTCATCACGTCCTAGATTATAAAGAAGCTTGAACGGACAATCGGTCTTCTTTGAATGAGTATCGTAGATCCTGTCGGTCTTCTTTATACGCTTAAAACCCTTTGCATCATGACTCTCATCCTTCCTACCGCACTCACAAATCATTTCAAACCTATTCCACCTTGATTGTTGACCCGTGGTTACTACGCACATGATCTCTTTTGCACGCCCTTTAAGCCAAGCCTTTGCCTCATCTTTATCTGTCCATGTCTAGATGAGATCAAAGTCACAACAATTAGAAAACCAAACCAAAAGGGATAAAATCATAGATAAATACAAGTGTAGGAGGCATACCAAGTTAGTTAGATAGTGTGAGGAGGTATCGGGTCGCAAATATGAATCATATTCAACAACATCATCCCCGGGAAGGTCCCCAAAGGGTACAAGCTACAAAGAAGATTGAAAACATTAGTCAACTAAATTGGAAAACTAACAACAATCGGTAGCTCGATGAAAAAGACAAGCTGCCGAGTAGTACTGGAAAGAATCACTCGGTAGCTAATTAAGCCACCGAATATAGATGAGGTTTGGCCAATATTCTGTACCAAAAACCAATATGAATCGGTAACCATTTGAGCCACCGAGTGTACATTCGGTAGCTTAGAAGTCTACCGAGTATACATTCGGTAGCTTAGAAGAGATTTCGAGCAACCGAATGGTTACTTTATTGTGCATGTACGGATGGTGGTTGGGATATTCGGTGGCTCCATTAATGGTCTGGATCTACCGAATATTCTAACTGGAACATTCAAGGCATGCAAACTTTGATTTTTCATACGTCAATCAACCATTACAAGCTAATGGGTTTCAAATTAGAGAACTACCTGATCATTTGGAGTCGAGTTCACTTCCTTTCCCTTCTTTGATTCTTGATTTTCTTCCAAACACTCTTGTTCATGGCTTTTCTCTAGAATGGTAGAGTTCCAACAATCCATTGCTTCTTTAACGTAAGAGGAATTCGTAGCATGATCATCTTCAAGAGAAGAAGATTCACCCCGCTCAATCTCACTCAAAACAACCATCTCAACTTCTAAAAAAAAAAACTTCTTCTTCTTTTTCTTCTTCTTCTTCTTCTTCTAACTCCCTCTCAAATGAATTTTTTTTTTGAAAAGAACTAAAGTAATCGGTGGCTAAGTAGATTAATTTGTAGTTAGGTTAGCTTAATCGGTAACTTGTTTTGAGTTAATCGGTAGCTTAATATGTGTGGGGGTATTTTAGACACTGAGATAAGGGATAGCCTAATTACACCCGGGTGATCGAGTTTTGAAATTTTTTTGAAATCTGCCGTGATTCTTTTTTGTATGCCGTGATGACGCAAGGTTGCTTATGTGTGTACATTTCAACTTGTTGTTTCAAAAATATAGCCTACTATGGGAGCTCTTGCCCTACATGAACATTTTTTTTTAAAAAAGAGCAAGATATTTCGTTCATGGACCAATTACAAACTTGTACTATGTATCCATGTATATCTTCCCAAAACTTTATGTGGCACTCTTCTAAAATCAAAATTATGAATGGTGAACCTAGTTGAAGAGTAATGGGTCTCTAGAAATCAGTTATCAACATTTATTTTAT
>JAJJMA010103953.1:13918-27990 GCA_023529015.1 Papaver nudicaule | reverse complement strand
TAAAGTCATAACTCCTACTAACCTTTTGTCGATGAAGAATAATTGATGTCTTCTTTGTCTTCACAGTCTTCGTCTTCAAGGTCTCTACTACTCTGTCTATATCCCATTTCCGAAATCTAAACTCTAGTAGGCTAAATCAAGAATTGAATTTTGACATCTAAAACTGACAACTAGCTTGACATACCAACGCTAGTGGGTTTGACCGGACAATTCCCTAACACTTTCCCGTCCACGGTGACTATCTTGTAATACCCACTCGTAGATGCCTTCGAGATAACGTAAGGTCCTTCCCAATTTGGAGCGAATTTTGATGCTGTGGCGTCCTGTTGGATATACTTCGCGGTTTTCAGTACCAAGTCTCCCACTTGAAAAGTTCTCGGCTTCACTGCTTTGTTGTAAGCCCGAGAAAGCCTCTTCCGATACATCTCTACGTGTCTTTCCGCTTTGGTCCGTCTTGCATCCAGGGAGTCTAGCTCTGCTATCCTCGAATCAGCTATCTCGGCTTTATCCCAGTGGACGCCGCTTGCCGCTGCAATACGAGCAGATGGTACTTTGATTTCGGCTGGCAATATGGCGTCAGCGCCGTAGACGAGGGAATAGGGTGAGGTTCCAGTGGAGCTTCGTGGAGAGATCCTGTAAGCCCATAACACCATAGGTAGTTGTTCGTGCCACGATCTCGGGTTATCGTGTACGGTTCTGCTGATGATCTGAATCAACGTCTTGTTGCTACTCTCTGCCTGTCCGTTCTCTTGGGGGTAGTACGGTGTTGAGCAGATGTGTTGGATCTCGTACCTTCAGAGTAATTTCGCCACATCTTTGTTGACAAACGGTGTCCCATTGTCTGTGATAATGTGCTTAGGGATCCCGAATCTACAGATGATGTGCTCCTTGATAAATGCTGCGATTGTGACACCAGTCGTGCTCTTCAAAGGTATTGCTTCCACCCATTTGCTGAAGTACTCTGTTGCAGTGATGATGTATTCTTGGTTTTTCGAGGAAGGGGGATTGATCTTTCCAATAAGGTCGAGTCCCCAGCTATAAAATGGCCAAGGGCTACTGACTGATCGTAGTGGTAGGCATGGGGTGTGGATAAGATTTCCGTGAGTTTGACACTTGTGACATTTTTGTACAAAGGAAGCTGCGTCGTCCTCCATGGTTGGCCAGTAGTATCTCTCATGGATTTGTAGGAACATCTTCCTCTTCTCTTGGTGTTCGGCTTCGTGTGTTTCTCTCAGCACCGTGGGGATCTCCTCGTCCGACAAGCAACGAAGCAAACTTCCTCCGTAACTTTTACGATATAGTACTCCTTCGTGGAAGAGGAATCTCCTGGATCTTTTAATCAGACGGCTAGCTACATGTCGGTCCTCCGGTAAGACCTTATCGTTGAGGTATTTGATAAAGGGTTCCCTCCAATCCTTAGAAGGCTGGCATGTTAGAGCTTCGGGTTGGTGAGGGGGAGTCTGGCAGTTGGAGCAATTCTCTTGCAACGCCCGAGATTGTTCTTCTATTGTTGGCCAGTAGTATCCGAGCCTATGAAGTCGTCGATACAGGGTCACGACGAGAGTTTGTCCGCAGACTTCGTTGTGGATGCTTTCGAGTTGTTCTCGTGCTTCGAGTCCTCCTAAGCATCGTGATAGCGACCCGTCTGGGTTTCTGTGATATAGTACCCCACGGAAAATAAAGAAGTGTTTTAACTCTCTTATCCCGAGTTTTCTTGTGGAGGTATAGTTACCTAAATCCTCGATGATGGGTGTTCGCCAGTCGTTGTCAGGTATGAGCTCGCCTTCTGTCAGCCAAGTCGAGGGGGCGGTGCGTCTCTGTACTGTTACGATCTCCTCCTCTCCCTTAAATTGGAGTTTGGATGCCAGGGTCTCCAGGCAGTCCGTGTGTCTGTTGTTGGTGCGTCCAGTATGCGTTATGGTGGCGTCGGCGAAGTGGTTCAACAGTCTCTGAGCCTCGGCCCTATGAGGGCGAGTGTGATTTCTTTGTGAGAGTATACTCCATTCATTTAGTTCACCAGTAATTTGGAATCGCCTCTGATTTCGAGGTGCGTCGCGCCAGCTTGTTTGGCTAGCGATAGCCCCAGGAGAAAAGCCTCATATTCCGCTGAGTTGTTCGTACACTTGAAGTCCAATTTAAACAAATGGGAGAACACCTCGCCTGTCGGGGACACTAAAACGACGCCCGCTCCTCCGGTATTGTCGCTCGGGTAGCAGATCCATCAAAGTATAGAAGCCACGTGTCCGTGTTCATCAGCGTTATCCCTGGGAACTCGCCTGACACTTCTTCGTGTAGAGTCGTTGAGTCTTCCCCTGGGAAGGCGGCAAGAAGGTCGGCTACCGCTTGTCCCTTAATAGCCTTCGGGGACACACAAGCTATGTCGAACTCAGACATCTGCAACAACCATTTCGCTGGCCTTCCTATCAAGGCAGGCTTCGAGAGGAGATATTTGATAGGGTCTGCCTTCTCCATCAGGACTACTTGGTTGGAAAGGAGGTAGTGTCGGAGTTTTTGTACCACGAAAATCAAGGATAGGCACGCTTTCTCGGCTTTGGGGTACCGGAGTTCCGCGTCTTTCAGGGTGCGGCTGATGTAGTATACTGGGCATTCGACCCCTCCTTCGTCTTCTTGCGCTAGAAGTGCTCCGATTGCGACGTCACTTGAGGCGGTGTAGAGGAGTAGTGGTTTCTCCGGGGCGGGCGACTTCAATATTACTGCCAGTGACAGGAGTAGTTGTTGTATCTTCTGGAACGCCTCTTGTTGAACAGACGTCCAGGTAAACGCAACGTCTTTCTTTAACAGGGGAGTGAACGATGCTACGAACTGAGCAAGCCCCGGGATGAAGCGTCGAATGTAAGAAACTTTTCCCATGAAGATCTTTAGTTCCTTCACCGTCCGAGGTGGAGGCATGGTGGTGATGGCTTGGGTCTTGGACGGGTCAACCTCGATTCCTTGTTTGGTTACTTGAAAGCCGAGGAACTTCCCTGAGGAGACTCCAAAAGCGCACTTCAAAGGATTCATTTTTAGTTTGTATTCCCGACACCTCTCGAACACGCGTCGTAGTACTCCTGCATGTGATGCCCTGGTTCTGGACTTAACAACTACGTCGTCTACGTCGTCTACGTAGTCTTCAACCTCCTTATGCATCATGTCGTGGAAGATGGCTGTCATTGCTCGCTGGTAGGTAGCTCCTGCGTTCTTTAGGCCAAAGGGCATGACCGTGTAGTAGAAGTTCCCGAGGGGTGTCCGGAATGCCGTTCTCGGGGCGTCGTGTTCGTACATTTTTATTTGGTTATACCCGCTGTACCCATCCATGAAGGAGAACATAGCGTGTCCACTTGTGGAATCCACGAGCATGTCAATATTCGGAAGCGGGAAATCATCCTTCGGGCAGCACTTGTTCAGGTCTCTGAAGTTGACACAGCAACGTATTTGTCCGTTTTTCTTCTTAACGGGTACCACGTTTGCCAGCCAAGTAGTGTGTTGGATGGGTTTGATGAACCCTGCCGCCAGTAGTTTCTGTATCTCGACCTTTATCTGCTCCTCCACGTCGTGCCGAAAGTTTCTCGGTTATTGTTTGACTGGTCTGGAACCCGGGATAATGGACAAGTGGTGTGTCACCAGTTTTTCATCGAGTCCCGGCATCTCCTCGTACGTCCAGGCAAACGTGTCTTGGTATTCTTTCAGTAGGTCTACGAACTCGGTGCGTTCCTCGGGGGACAAGGTTGAACTGATGAAGATGGGTCTGGGTGAATCGTCTGTCCCAACATTTATGGTTTCGAGCGCGTCTGAGGTGGAGTCTGTCCCATCTTGCAGTTGTGGGGG
Source organism: Papaver nudicaule (assembly GCA_023529015.1). Lineage (NCBI taxonomy): Eukaryota > Viridiplantae > Streptophyta > Magnoliopsida > Ranunculales > Papaveraceae > Papaver > Papaver nudicaule. The sequence goes on along the minus strand of JAJJMA010103953.1, from coordinate 24,165 downwards.
AGCATCCTGGACTTCGTCTTCTGCTTGTCGCTCGTTGTAGCTGCATTCTCCAGAGTGGGGAGAGCTATGACTAGCCTCCCCTGTTAATTGCTATAATGGGCGTCAGAGGTAAACCACTCTTCCTTTAGCGTCCTGGGTTGTCACGAAGTTTCCTGCCCTTTTGTGAGTCGCCGTTTTCCTTTAGCGTCCTGGGTTGTCACGAAGTTTCCTGCCCTTTTCCTGCCCTGGGTCGACAAAAGGTTAGTAGGAGTTATGACTTTTATGGAAATTATTCTATTCTACTTTCTCTATTCTTTCGAAATATAGTCGACTACTTTAGTAGTGATAATAGCGATTGCGATCGTATTCTTGCCTAACGTGACCTTGTGTCATGACCAGTGGTTGTTCCCACAAATACTGTGAGTACAAGAATGAATGAGATAGATTCGGTGCCATGTGTCCATTACAATGGTTTGCTTGCAAACTGTTAGTTGGATATGGATGAATCTAAATGAGTACTCTTGAGCAAAGAGTCCATGGATTACAGCTGAGGACGTACACATGTCTAAGTCCTGGTAAGCCCAGAACTTCCAGCGGAATCCAGAGTTGACGAAATCTGACAGGCGGACGGTTCACGAACCGGTTCGCAAACCAGAAACTCGGATTTCTTCTGAGTTCCAAAGTGACTGAACATTTCGCGAACCGGTACGCGAATCCAATGTTGGTTACTTTGCTGGTGTCGGATTTAGTGGATATTCTTTCAGAATTTCACTTGGGTCAAACTCTAAACTCCTTTATCTCTTAGATGGACTTGTATATCACATAATATCTTTTGTGTTCCATCTAACGATCCTCAATGAGTCAATAAGATAAGATTATCTCTGGTATGTTGGATTTCTATCTTGAAGTGTTTTTGAGCTAACAAAACACTTGGCAGATAATGATAAAAAGAATTCCAATTGAGATTAATCTATATTACTTGGTTATCAAGTTTAGGGTTTCCTTAACTTGTGGGACAAGTAATTGATTGCTTTATTCCAAAGCAACCTATCTTATTGAGTGCTATAAATACAGGTGTCTATGGACAAATACCGCAAGCATCAAGCATACGTGAAGGTCCTTAGGGAAGGTAGCGTAAACTCTTTTCACTTCGGTGAATGCTTGTTGTGGTATAGTCATCCTCTATAGGTTGCATCTCCTCTGGGAACTCCCTACGACTATAAAAGACTTCTCTTGAGAGTTGGGAAGCACAGGTGGATTGATACCTTTGTGGTTGAAATCAGATTAACCTGTAACCTCAGTAACCTATCTTAGTTCTTGTCTATTCCATAGTCCGTCTCTTCTGTTATACGGCTATTCAAGAACTGGTTAAGTTACGTAAAGGTTGAAAGGTAGCAACGCACGGATGCACTCGGTGTTGTAAGACCTAGTTAGCTCCAGTTATACAAGTTTCTTAAGTGATTCTTCCTGTATAACTGAGGTAGAGATAAATTGGGCATAGCTTACTCGGTTTGCTTGTCAGCCCTGATTTGTGAAGTAGATTTCCGTATGACCTGGATTTAACAATCCGAAGGAAGTCAACTTGTGTGTGGTAAACTGATAGAGGACAGTTAGACTATACGTCAACAATTAGGTTGCAAAGCCAGTATTGCTGACACAAGCCTTTGACATCGGTCAAAGCAAATCCTAGGCCTGTAAAGGACATTAGCTGGGGGAATCAAGTGCATGACGATCTGTGGGGGATCTAGAGACGTAAGGAGTGCGACAGTAGCCAATTCGCTTGGAGGGCTTGAGTTGGTCTCTGCTACATCCCAGACCGAAGTCTTATAGTATGCTAGTGTTTGTAGTCAGTTTGTACTGGGCGGTGTTCAATCTGGACGAGGTCCCGAGGTTTTTCTGCAAGGCAGTATCCTCGTTAAAAAAATCTTTGGTGTCTTGTGTGCTTTTACTTTCCGCATTATATTTCTGATCATATAATTAAAGCACCAAGTAGTACGTTATTCAATAACTGTAGAGTTTAACTCCAAAGTCCAAACTTTGTAGAGTTGATCACCAAGATCACAACTCCAGTTATTTAGGTTTGGATATTGATTTTTGAGATCGTCCAAACCTAACCATAAGACTCACGAGCCAAAACGAAAAGTTGGTTATATTTCGGTACCCCTCCTTTTTCAGTTACCCACTCTAACTGAAAATGACCTTTGTTAATAAGACATACTAGTATGATGGAAGTGGGGCACCACTTAATGATAACCTTTTTTCATCTTTTGAGAGAAAAGATTACTTGTGGGAAAAAGTAAAGGTATACATCTAGCTATATTCATATCCAAGGTTATCGCTATCTTTATTCATCGTTTATACTGTGTACATGTTACTAATTTTCCATTGAATGTTATGGTAGCTTTATTACATAGTCGACGAATCGATGAAGCGTCGGATTATGTCTAAACTCGCTGCGCAACTTCGGGACTTCAGAAGGAAATTAGCCAAAAAATATATACTTCCATTTAAGGATGACCCAGAAGTACTACGTAAAGTCCCCAAACAGTATAAGCTTATAATTGACCAAAAATGCTGGGATGCGTTTGTGAAATACAGACTTTCGGATGCTTTCAAGGTTAGAGAATGCACTTCATATTTTTTTCTTCATCGTTTTTATGTTTATTATTTCCTAGTCCAACATATTGACAAAGATTCGTTTGTCTGTGCTGCAAGGAAAAATCAAAAAAAGCAAAAGAGTCAATATCTCATTCCAAATACCCACATAAGCTTGGACGAGGAGGATACACGGGCTTGGCAAAGAAATTGGTAATCATACTTCACACTTTTAAAGCTAAAAATTGGCAATATTTTGTTCAATTAACCTATGTTTCATTTTTTGCTGTATGGGTCTCACATATGCAGCAACTCGTAAAGATAGAGGGACTCGACCCTCTACGAAACTGTCGTATTATACACTTTGCTGCATTGTTGCTGCATTACATGCTTTTGAATTGACCTGCTGTTTAACATTTGATGTCATAACTACAGCTAAAAGATGGCATAGTTACCGCTGACCAACTTTCCGACCGGTCTTTGATGTGGGAGCTGGGACGCCGATTTAGGGGCACGGCTGAAATCGTACATACTGAAACTAAAGCTGCGGTAGAGCGACTTGTAAGAATACCCCACTTCCTAATTGATAATGTTTTTTTCGTCGAAGTAAATGCGCAATGTTCAAACCAGAATTTAAGCTAAATTTTTCAACTCTACATTGGGCACAGGAGCATTATCGAAATCAGATTAAACAGGGAACTATACAGGTTCCTCCGCATAAGGATGCCGTGACACTTGCGATCGGAGTGGATAAAGGCGGGCGTGTCAAAGGGGTCGGCTTTGGAGTGTGCCCGAGCATATTCTGGAATGCTGACAAGCGGAAAAGGCAACCCGTGAAATCTACCGCCGATCAACTGAGGAAACAGGTGGAATCTAAGGATGCACTAATAACCCAGTTGGTAATGTCGCTGAAGTCGTTAGCATCAAACCTCGCTGCTCAAGGAATACCAGTACCACCCATTGCTTCCGAATTGATCAGAAATCATGGACCAAAAGTAAGTTAACTGATCCATTAGATGGTATGCGAATGAGATTATATTTACTTTGTCAATGATTTGGCACACATTATCTAAAATTTCATCACATCGTTCAACTTCACGCTTCAGGAAAGTTCGACAAGTCTCACGTCGTCTTCACCAGGAGGTGATGGACTTGGAAAACAGATCCATCTATCTGAGGATGCGATGCATTCAACTGAAAAATCCTCAAGAAAGCAACTTGAATCTGAACAACTGAAGGCTTCTTCAAATAAGAAACGGTCTGCTACAAATGGGAAAGGCCCTTCAACTAAGAAACCTTCTGCTCCACCTAAGAAAGGCCCTCCTAGTCAAGATCTTGTGACCGTTAGCCCCAAGTCTGTACTATCTAAACAGAAGTCTCCGACTCCTCCATATACTCGGGAATCTAACAGTTCAGCAACTAGACAAGGCGATATAGGATTAGGAAAAGCAATATACATTATCTTATTCCAGGCATTTAAATTTATATTTTGTTTTGTGTACGTGTTCTCTTTATGATGTTCGTATGCCATGTATTTATGCAGGGCATAGAATGTGAACTTTGGTCTAGCTATAGGGAAAACATCGTTGCTAGAGGTACAGCTTTTCTGTCTGATGACAAAAATGTGAAAGTCCATGGAGTAGAAGTGAAGATCGCTTGCTATAGAGTCCAGGTTACTGAAGTACTGGATGAAAAGCTCACAGTACCGATACCCTGCTCGGAGATTAAAACGTTAGGTGAGGCTAGAGGTAGTTTCATCCCTTGGCCCAAAGCTGAAACCGCATTTCTTCAGAAACCTCAGGTTAGATGCTTTGCTTGGCTTCTTTGTTCCATCGAATAATTTTCTACATCAATCTACCTCATCCATCTTGTACTCAGAAGTATATTAGACAAAGATATGTTGAATCAAACCCACAGTAGCTTAGGTAACTAATATATGCTGTCAACCCTATAAATCTCGAACGCTTACAAATGATTTTAGTTGTGTCCTCGTAGGACCAGTGTACGCGAATCCTAAATATTACTGATCATGCGACTCTACAAAAATTGCGTTCGTTAACCAAATTTTCTGCAACAGATTGAAAATTCTAAAGAAGCAGATTCAGCTACTCGCATGGAATCTCAAAGTGTACAGGGTGTAAAATGCAACATTTTCTTAGACACTAGGGCAGACGTTCTCGCCAGAGGAAAGCTTACGGGATTGAGGGGAAATGGAAACTGAATGGATCACAGTCACCGGTTCGATGCTACAAGAATAGTAAATGGAAAAAACTGTTTAGCCATTCCACACAGGAATATTGAGACTCTAGATGATGCTCGTGGAAAGTATATTCTTTGGCCCCAAAGCTGCACCCATCTTTTATCTCCTGAGGTTAGTTGTAATGCGTTATGTTTTCTTTGTTCGCTGAATGTTTCTTTACATGAATCAGAGACACAGATGCTAGTGTGAATTAGAGTACCTAATAAGTAGAGATATGTGGAACCTGTTTGATATAGTTGTACAATCATTTTTCCTGTTTATTCAGATGGCCAGCCAATCCACATTGGATTTGGGAATACATATTACAAGAATCCTAACCATAACCTAAAAAAAATGCAGCAGGTACCTAAACGAAATGATGTGCTGCAGAAAGAGAGTCAAAAAGCTGATCAACTTGAGAATGGTTCTCATAGTACAAAATCCCAATCTGGGCCACCAGAGAAGACTAAGAAAAAGGTACAAAATTCATTCTAAGTTACCGTTACATTGTTGGAGAATTACTTTTCCTGCTTCTTCTCATGACCAATGATTCCATGTCGGGTTCGAATATATGCTACATTGATCCCAAGCATTACCCTCTTGCTGCATGTTACAAAAACTGGTGTGCTGCAAAAAGATAGCCAGGAAGCAGGAGATCGACTAGCTGGAACCGGTTCTCGGGGTACAATATCTCAATCTGGGCAACCAAAGCAGGCAGTCAAAGTAGTTGGAGTACCAAGGGTTTCTGAGATTTCGCCAACTCAACAGAAATTGGTATTTGTTATTTTACAGGCATTGATTAAATATATACATATTTTTTTATTATAATGTTCATATGCCATATATTTCTGCAGGGTAAAGAGTGCAGAATTTATGGAGATTCTAATGAGAACCCCGTTGCTAGAGGTAGAGCCTTTAAATCAACAGGAAAACATCATTTAATTGAAACAGGTGCAGATGTTGACTGCTTTGCGTTCGAAATCGAAGAAGTATTCGATGGAAACTACAGTTTACCTGTACAAGCTGAAAATTTTGTGAAATTAAAAGGTGTTGAGGGCTCAGTCATTCCTTGGCCAAAGTCTTTGACTTTTGGTGTTAAGGTTGGTTGCTTAGCTTGTTTGCTTTACTCTTGAAAACATTTATTTAATAGTTAGTCAATCTAGGTTCATGTTGATAAGGATATGAGGGCCTTATGCACAAAAATAAAGATGAACCAAGAATGATTGTGAAAATTACAGAACTCAAGATATGAGGTTACCTAATTGATTATGACTCAGTTAAGCTGTGTGCAGCCTTCATTATAATTTGGTACAGTTACATTGTTGTAAAATAATTTTATCCTCGTCTTCGCATGACCAACGAATTCACGTTGGATATGCATGAATCCTGAATATTACTCTCTTGCTGCAGGAAACTTCAGAGTCTTCTCCAAAAAATCCAAAAGAGCACGGAGTACCTGTTAAACATACTGACAAGCTTATTTCTGCGGAGCTAAAAGAAGATGACCAAAGAAAAGTGGATCTACCAAAAGACCATGAGATACAACAATCAGCAGCCAAACAGCATGTCGAGAGTCAACGAGAAACACAAGTACATACTGTGACTGCAAAGGAAAAAATCCCAAAGGGGACCAGCAAGAGGGCCATGACAGAATATCAAGTTCCAGATGGTAGCCAGATGGTAGCCAGAGGTGTACCAGGAACCAAGGCAAGAGGCATCAACAAAATTGTAGTCCACTGGATGTGGAGAACCCAGCATCTAAAAAACAGAAGAAAATACGAGAAACGCAATAATGTTTTAGATAGATGGTGAGCAAACTTTGATAGCAAAGTCCAAACATTTTCTCTTGCAAGCTTTTATTAGAACATAGTTAAGACATTTTCTTTTTGCATATCATCACAGCAATAAAAATGATTGTGTTCTAATGTACATTTGTGTAAATGACCCGTACGGGTCCGTTCGGGTTCGGGTTATGAGATCAAGTCTCTTACCCAAGCCGGCACCCGGAAAAATGGGCATATAAATGAACGGCCATTAGATGCATCTTAACGGCCATAAATTCATCAAATTGAACGGCCTTAAATGCATCTAAATTGACGGTCGGAAATCCATCTAAATTGACTGTCAAAAATCCATCGAATAAGATAAAAACGGTAATAATTGAACGGCTGAGGTTCCATCCCACCAATACAATTGAACGGTTCCTAGTAGAACACGTGGACGGCTGGGAATACATCTTGTTTGACGGCTGAGAATCCATCATTTATCCTCAAAATTCGAACGAGATGAACGGTACCCACAACTACACGTGGATGGTGGTAGATCAAATATTAACGGTATCCATGGCTACACGTGGATGGTGTTAGATCAAATACTAACAGTATCCCTGGTTACACGTGGATGGTGATAGATCAAATATGAAGGGTGAGAGATGCACCAGAGATTGCACTCGATCGCGTGGCTAAATAAACACTTTTCGTGTCTTAAGTTCAGTAATAAGCCACGTGAGAAGCAATTTCACGAGGCTAAAGGGGAGCAACAGACACATGAGAAGCAAGTTCACGAGTCTAAAGGGCAGCAACAACCACATGAGAAGCAAGTTCACGAGTCTAAAGGGCAGCAACAACAACATGACTTCGAACAACACAACGGAAAATCTTCAGCACCATGGCGGCTTTGTCACGCGAATTATAGCCGAAGGCCACACGAAATTTCGCGTTGCGGAAAAGGTAGTCTAAAATCACGCGATTTTTTGTCACACGACGAGCATTTGTGTTTCGCGTGACCTAAACCATACGGCAACGCCAATCTGGCGTGGCATCAGACCAGATTTGTACGAGTGCTAGGACTCCCAGCTGTGTTGATGGTTTTTCATATGCTCCTGTCGTTAGGAACCCGACTGCATTTTTTGATCGCGGAGACTTTTCTGGTTGTTTCATTCCGGGGCAAGGAGACTTCGACGATTCTTCTATGGTGGTGCCGAGCGACACTATTAGGTTTTGCATGGAGTCTAAGGTGTGTGGTGGTGCACTTGTCGACTTCAAAGTTCCTCAGTTTCCCGTGCTGCCGTGTTGTGCCTGATACGATTTAATGTTAACTAACAAGAAGGTCCAGCCAATTTTGGAGCGAGTGGGTATCCTCCATGTGGTGAAAGCGACCATGAATTTGAAAATATACAAGGATGATGGCGCCATGTTACTTTCCTCCTTCGTTGGTGCAGGGCGACAAAAACTTTTGTGATGAGTTGGGGTGAGTTCGCCATTTCTTTGGAGGCGGTTGCTGCTTTATACCATCTTCCAATGTTGAGGAATCTTCCCGACAGCTATTCTTCGGCTCAGAACACAATGATCGAAGTCTTGAACAAGAAGATCCACGAATTACAGGTGGATAAAGCTTATTCGAGCGAAAACTATACGACATGGACTAATCACTGGTATATAGGTGGCGCGAGTCCCACTGGTGATGCTCCCGAGAGCACTCTTTGTATTGCAGCGTTCCTGGTACTCTGGTTGTCCAAGGACATCTTTGCTGACGCTCCCCTAGGTACCTTGAAGCCCCATGTTGTCCCTTTGGCTGTTCTCCTTGCTCATGGTCGAAGTTTGCCTATCGGTAGCTTATTTCTTGGTTCTCAGTATGCCCAGTTTGATGCTCTGGTCCGTGATATGTCGGTGCCTGGTGTGAGTAGTGTTAGCACCTACATGAATCCTTCATTCTTCAAGGCGATCTTGTGGGAGCACTTTGCAGCCCACAGACCTAAGAAGGCCCCTGCTTTGGGTAAGACGCTGAAAGAGAGTCCTCGAATCTTGCAATGGATCACCAAGTTGCCTATCGCTTCTCCAGAACTGGGGGACTTGTTGGATGACGAGAGGAATATTAATTTCCGTCCGTGGTACACCAACTCCTCTTCTGAGATTGTATAGCCTGTAACTTTCACGGAGAACCCCGGTGTTGAGCTGCGATCGGGACCCCGAGAGTCGAGTGGTCTCACTGTTGGGCAAGCTATCTTCATTAACAGCAGTACTCCTGGTCACATCCTTGGTTACTTTCGTGGGGAGGAAGTGGTGATGCCTTACAATGTTGATAGAGCAGCGAGAGTGATGAGTTTCAACCAAGACATTCCCAAGAGGTTGCTTCCTATGCCTTCTGTGGCCGAGTTGCGGACTTCGCTTGACGTATCGCTTCGTCCCAGTCGTTGTTTCCCTTTCGTCTTTCGTCATAGACCGACGAGGTTGACCCGTGAGTATCACGAGTTTTGGAATGGCGCTCTTGAAGTCCTTCATGGCTTTGTCAACCGTCAGGAAGGAGGCCAGGTGTAGATGGTGAAAAATGAGAGAGGGACAAAATCGTAAAACTCCTCTCTAACTACGCTTTAGCTAAAGGCAATCGCCTATTCAGGCACATCTCTACAGCTCGGAATACAACCTATTCTATGAGCTGAATGTACTCTCTATGAGTTATATCTTATAACTCCCGGTGGAGAGGATGATATCATAGTGCAGTACTATAACCTCACCGGCACGTAAACCCATTAATCTGCTTCATGTCGACATCGCCTCGAGTTCCTCGATATCAGAACTAGATTGCTCAATGGTACATGATGAAGAGTTAACAGAGACGCATCCTCATGGATTTCCTCTTAAAAATACGACTCAACATCTGAGTCTTAATGAAAATCTCAGGAATACCGAAGTTCTAGGCCTGACCAGAGCTCTCTGAGAAGCATATAACAGCCTAAGCAGGCTTAAGCAGACCACATTCTCAGCTCAGGATGGTCTGACATACCATGGATAAGCACGCCATGACTTCAAGTACGCTGTAGCGCAAGCACGCACACTATAGCCAAAGTAGCGTGACGCAACAGCCGCAGTATAGCCTTGGCCAAAGGCCAAGGCCGTGGCGCCATCAGTCATGGTGCCATGGAGATCTAAACAGCGCAAATAACGCTATGGGAATTTGGCCTTGGCCAAAGGCCAAGGCCGTGTTGCCATGAACCATGGCGCCGCCACAAAATTGGCCTTGGCCATAGCCAAGGCCGTGGTGTGTCCAGGTTATGGTGCCTGGCACCATGAAAACTCGGCCTTGGCCAGCGACCAAGGCCACTCCTACACGTCCACTATGAATGACTCAAAAGCACCACACTCACGCTGGTCACGGCATCATAGTCGCACGAAACTACTCAAACTCGACACAACTACGCAGCATCTGCACATCACTCGAGATATCAAAACATCACACGGGGGGATAACTTTAGGGGTATTGGTCTGGCGGTCTACGACAGTTGAAAGAAACTGATAGAGATGATGGACAGTTACAAGAAAGTGGCGTTGAGTGGACATGATCTACACGATCCTAGCAGTTACCGAGAACAACTGATGTCCTCCACTCCCCCACTCTTCCACGACTTCCACCTTCTCTGTCGAGAGATCAGGGTGAG
>JAJJMA010103951.1:0-11016 GCA_023529015.1 Papaver nudicaule | reverse complement strand
TTACTCGTTGATCCAGGACATCTCGGCTGCATCCTTTTTATACAACAACCCCTCTATAATGCTTTTATATCGGATAGGTATTTTCTACCCTTACATTTTGCCTCTTTCATCTCCTAAGACTTCAGTCGCCGGGGATGAAACCATAGTACTCGCCGAAAATACCGCCCCACGTTCACCACTAGCCTTTTTTTACGCCACACGTCCGCTAGCATGCATCAGTTACTCCACGTGTCTTCCATGCGTAGCTTCACTTTTCGACTGGTAACCGTTTTCGCCCATTACTTCCATTACTCCACCATAACGCATAACCGTTATCGCCGGTTACTCTTCCCTAAACTCATATAAATACTCGGCTCCACATCTGCTTCCTTCTTCACGAGTTTTTTCTCAAAACCCTAATCTTTCTGCTGCTGCATTCAAAACTTTTCATCTTCTTTCTTTTCCCTCTCCATCTTAAGATTTCCTTTACTGCTGTTTCTTCTTTCTTTTCCTTTGCTTCACAACGATTTCCTCTTCTCTTTACGCTGATTCCTGCTACAGATCCCTTTTTCTCCACTTTCCGTCACCAACAACCACCATTCTTCATCTTTTCCGGCTGACCCCCACCTGAAACCACCAATCTTCATCTTCTCCGGCAATCTTTAAGCTGCTTTAATAGCTCCAAAACCCTCCAAGTCTAAGAGCACAGCTAGCAAAACAAAGTCTTCTGACCCCAAGGTGCCAAACTGGAAAACTAATTGGCCTGGCTACTGTGCTCATTACAAGGTAGAATTTCTTAATCCCAAGATCCATTCTCTCCCTGAGACACAGAAAGCATCTGATCTATTATCCGTCGACGATCTTCTTCGATCCGAGACAAGCAATACTTGGGCTGCTGTTGCTTTTGGTCAACTAAAAGCTGGGCTAACTTTTCCTCTGTACAATCCAAACAACACTTTTATCGTCGATCTTCTTGCGGCGATTAACAGAAGTCCCTTCCAACTAACGGGTAATGCTATCCGAGTGATGACTGAATGGAGCCTGCGCCGAGAGGGCAAAACAAACTATCCCTCGCTCGCCGACCTGAAGGCTCACAAACCTGAGGAGTTTACTGTGGAAAAATTTCTTGAACAATATTCTGTGGCTTCTTGCAACAGAAAAACCGATCCCTGGGCTATTAGATTTGCCCCAAAGATAAAGGCTGCAGACTTGTTACTCGCCGATGTTGAGATCACAAGTACTAAGGACAAACCATCCGTTCGTCACAGCTCTGAGGGCGACTTCTCCAATCTTCCCTGTCTCGTTGACGGTCCTTGGTTACTCGGCTGGGAAGATGATGACAAGACCAAGATCCGAGAATCTTTTTTGCCTGAGCATGCCTCTCTTGCCAGTCATACCTTCTGGAATGTAGTCTGGCCTGATGCTGATAAATATGCCAAGGATGAGAATGGCAAATTTCTCAGGACTGAGGATAAAGGCTACGTCAAACTTTCGGCTGATGCTGCTGGGAAAAAGAGGGGGCGAGAAGATACTACTGTCGCCGATGCCTCTCAGGTAAATATATATCTATGTTCTTGCCGGAGTTATTTTCGTGTTAGCAAAGATCCAACTGAAGATCTTGAAACAAGCATTTTACTTAAACTTATTTTAAAAATATGTGTCAATATATTTTTAAAATATATATCTATATTTTCCTCTGCTTGTTCCGAGATCTGATAGATGTATCTTTGATGTTATGCAATTTGCAGCGCCCCAAGAAATCTAGGCCATCTCCCGCCGAAGTAGATGAAGAACTTCGCCAACTAGCTGCTAAGAATCTTCCTCCTCCATCAATTCCTTCTTTACCTGTCAAGGAAACTATTCCTACTCGGGAAAATCCAGAGCTTGTCAGCGACCAATCTATCAAGGATAGCTCCAGCATGCTCGTCGACCAGCCTTTGGTGGATAACTGTAGTAATCTCGCCGAGCAATCCGTAAAGGATGGTTCCACTGATCCTCCTGCTATCGAAAATACAGAGGATATGCACCTTGACTCGGAGACATATCCCAAGAATACTGATCATCTTGATATGGATCTGGATCAGCTCAACATTTCTGGTGGGCAAGATACTTCCGTGCCCTCTTCTTCTTCCAAGAATCCCCAGATGCCATCTGTTCATCATACTTCTTCTGCCTCAGTACTTGAGCCACATCTCGCTGGCTTGGTTGTTCTTGATAGGTTGCCTCGGCATCCTCTTGTTCCTCAGCCTGAGAAGGGACCTGGGTGCCTGCAAGTGACTGCTCCTAACATGCTCGCCGAGGCTTTCGATAAGCTTAGTGTGGCGGAAGACTGCATAGACCATGAATACTATGAAACCTTGGCCCAATATAGTCGCCCTGGGTTTGTGCATCACCCAAAATTTCATACAGCTGCCGATGTCATTCCTTATCAGGAACATTTCAACCTCTTCAATATGGTGAGTATTTTGTGAAACTGCGTTATGTTCAGCTCTTGTCGTCACTTGAGACTTATGCTCATTGTGTATATTCTCAGCATTTTCACCACTGCTTGAGTGTTGGCTCGGCCCTTGAAGGACTTGGCCGTGAGAACATTAACCTTAGGACTCAAATCGGCCAGTTGAAACACGATGCCGAGGTGCGTGGCCGAGAGGTAGAGAGATTAAAGAAGGAGGCCAGAGACAGAAGCTTGACGGTCACTACTCAGCAGGGTAAGTTTCTCCATATATTTTTGTTGCTGTGTCACTTTCTTTTATTTTACTTCTTTCGCCGACCCTTAGATTTCCTGCCCTCCAAGGTTGCCATTCCTCTGATGACGATAGGCTTAGGCGAGCTGATTCTGAAATCGAGAGACTTAGTACTAGCAACCTTAAGCAGTGTAGCCAACTATTCACCTTCCAAAAGGACCTTAAATGGTGTCGCCGAGAGTTGGATCAGGACGTTGATATTATAAGAAATCTTTGTAATACTTATCAAGCTGCTCGCTCGGAATTAGGCCAAATGATTAGCCAACGAGATGAGGCACTCCGCCGGGAAGAACTAGCTCATGCTGCCATGGTAGAGGCCGAGACAAGTCATAAGCGAGCTTCCTCCCTTTGGAAAGAGGAGAAGTCCCGAGCTGATAAATTAGCTTCCCTCATTATTAGCTTGAGTACCGAAAAAGAGATCGCCGAGTTTCAGATTCAGCGTTGGAAAGATTCAGCGAAGAGGCAGGAAACCTTATCAATCGAGTTATACCAGCAATGCTCTGACCAACATCGCCGAATAGAACAAATGTTAGGTCCGCGTGCTAACGAAAACTTCGAGTTTCACATGACTCAGTTTAGGGAAGCACAAGAGGGTATGCGAGATCATGTCCGCAACCTAGAAGGTAGCTTTTGTAGGATTTACTTACGACTTATCCTGTTTACGTTTATTTCCCCTCTTCCTCATCATGTCATTCTTTTTCTTTGCCTCAGCAACTATTCAGAGGCTGAAGAATGAAGCAGACCAGAATCAGGAGGTCATCAAAGGTTGTCATGAACTGGAGGCCAAGGTCCAAGATCTTTCTGACCAGCTCAAGGAGCACCAGCTGTGCCTCGGCAAGATAGACGAGTTGTCTGAAAAGCTCAAAGAGCATGAGTCCTGTGCTGGCAAACTCGCCGATCTGAACAAGCGACTTCTTGACCATGCCTCTTGCGCTGGCAAGATTCAAGAGTTGGAGAGTGCCCGAGATGGTCTCGAAATTGAACTCGCCGAAGTCAAGGACGATGCACAATACTGGGAGAAGCGTCACAAGGATGATGTTGTCAAGGCTGCCTTCGTCGGCGCCCAGGATTTTGCTTACAAATTCCTGCCTCAGCTTAATGTGGAGATTCCCTCGGCCTACATACGTCTCACTCCAGAACAACTCGCCGAGCAAGAGAGGACAACTGCCAAAGGCAAAGAGGTGCTGATTGCAGAAGAAAATGAAGAAGAGGCTGAGGAAGAAAATGAAGAAGAGGAGGAAGAGGAGCAGTGGTCTGAGGAAGAAAGCTCAGAAGATGAAGCTGAAAATGCAATTCCTAAGGGACAAAATCTATCCCTTGTTGCTTTTGCTGGAAAGGTTGGATGGCAGACTTCAGGAACGGCGACTGTTAATGCTAGTCAACCAGTCGCCGAGCAAAGTAATGAGGTAATTGCTATTGTCGACGAGCAAGGCACGGGAAATCTTGGCGAGCCGAATGTTGCTGGAACTGTTGAAAATGTTTGTCATCCTGATGATAGTGGGACAGGCGACATAGGCGCCGATCTTCTCGGCGACCATGATCAGGACAAGCCCCCTACTCCCAAGAGTCCCTTTGCGGATCCTAGGTGTTAGAGTAACTTTACTTCTGCTTTCTAGATGCTGGGGTAGATAGATTGTTGTTTCCTTTAGTTTTTGTATTCTTCTTATTACCCCTGGTCTTCTTGTAGTGAACCATTTCCTTTTGAATGTTGTTTTGGTGGGTTTTCTTGTAATGAACCATTTTCTTGTTAACCTTGATATATGGATGCTTGTTTTTATGTCTACTGACATCTGTTTCCCATATGCAATTTTCCCTGTGCATATTTGGAAGCACATTTGCTCATTTTCATCTTGTCTTGCAAGAGCTAACTTTCCAAGGAGTGAAGCCCTGGCCCTCGTTACCGCCAACAATATCTTATAAATTGAACTAACAATTTCCCAGAGCAACAGGGTAGAACCCAGCCGTAACCATTACTTGTGCCCGTCGGCGATCTAATATAAGTAGAATGGGTTGCCCTCATAGACTTCAATACACTCCGCCAGGAGTGATGCTATGGCTTAGACGGATTAGCACATCAGCGGAACCGCCGATGTGATGCTACAGCAAAAGGGGACCTTATTTCCTTACAAACACTTACAGATCAACAAGTAACACGACTGGCCTTACAACTAGCCTGGGTCGGACTAACAGTTACGATAAGGGCTTTCACTCGATGGAAGTAAGTCTTCTGCATAAGAGATCTTGGCTCTTAGTTAATTTATTGATTTGGGCGTTTTGCTTTTAAAGATGGCACTTGGCCTTAGTACCTGATCAGGGTTTTGTATGGCATTTTTTGCTTTGGGCATTTGTGCCTCTGCATTGGGCTTTTATAGCCGACGACTGAGTATTTTGCCTCAGCTGTTTTGCTCTTGGAGCTTTAGAATTCTATCTATCACTGGAGTTAGATTACTCAGTGAGTGAAAGTGCAAATGACTCGATGATTTGTTAACGGGGTTCGGCGCATGATAGCAAACCTACGTCCCCGGATCTTATTTGCTGCTATTTTACACAAGCTAATAAGATTTCTTGGGTATTATGCCCGCCCAAGACTTCGGATTTTACATGGTATCCCTCAAGGATAGTACTTCTTAAGGAACCTGGCGTTCCAAGGGTGTTCAAGTTGTACGCCATGTTCATCAATTAGTATATACGCTCCTGGTCCAGCCACTCTTTTGACGACATAAGGGCCATCCCACACAGGTTCCAACTTCCTGCAACCTTCTCGTTGAGATGGGGGAACTTCTCGGAGCACCAGCTCGCCGGGTGAGTACTCTCTGGGAATCACTCGCTTATTATATTCTCTTGCTAGTCGCCGATGGTAATTCTCCATGTGAGTAAGGGCGATCAATCGCTGTTCTTCTAAGTCGTCTAGCTTGGCTAGGATTAGATCTGTATTCAGATTCTTTTCCCATGCCTCATGCTTTGTAGTGGGCAGAATTACTTCAGATGGGAGCACTGCCTCGGCGCCGAAAGTGAGTAAGAAAGGAGATGCCCCAGTTGCTTCTCGAACCGTAGTTCTATATGACCACAAGACATTGTGTAAATGCTCACACCATGCCTTTTTGTGCTTTTCCAATCTTTTCTTCAGTCCCATTCCAATAGTCTTATTGGTGGCCTCTGCTTGGCCATTGCTCTGAGGGTATAAAGGGGTTGATTTTCCCAGTTTGACACTATAATGAGCGAGTAGCTTTCTGATGTTGTCGCCGACTAGCTCTTTCCCATTATCGGTACATATCTCCGCCGGTACGCCAAATCTGCAAAATATGTTCTCCCAGATGAATGTGAATACTTCTTGTCCTGTTTTCTTCCTGATAGCTTTAGCTTCACACCACTTGGTGAAATAATCTGTCGCCACAATGATGTACTTCCGCTGGCCAGAGCCTGTAGTTAGTGGACCAATAATGTCAATACCCCACTTGGCAAATGGCCAAGGGCTAAGCACTGAGTTTAAAGATGTTGCTGGCGCTTTAATTCTTCTTCCATACAGCTGGCATGGCTTGCATCGCTGAACATATTCTTTTGCGTCCCTATTCATCCAAGGCCAATAATATCCTTGCATTCTGACCTTCAAAGCTAGAGCTCTTTGGCCACCATGATTTCCACAGTCCCCTTCATGAATCTCCTTTAATAATTTATTACCTTCCTCCCTTGATACGCATCGCAGAAGTGGTCCAGAGAATGACCGGCGATATAAGATTCCATCTCGGAGTTCATAGTTCGCCGAGCGACTGATGATCTGATGGGCCAAGATTTGATTTCCTGGTAAGGTTAAGTGGTCTAAATAGTACCGTATTGGCGATCTCCAATCTGTTTCAGCTGATTCTTCGACACTTGTTGTTAATACTTCCCATTGCCTTGGTGCTATTACTGATGGCTGCATTACCCTTTCAATAGCTATTGAAGGAACATCTGGGTCCGTCATCATGGAAGAGATAAACGCCAATGCATCGGCGTGCCTGTTATCTTTTCTGCAGATGTGGCGAAACTTGATACCCGTAATCCTCTGGGCATACTCCCTAGCAAGTTTTAGGTACTTCTGCATAGATGGGTCTGCTGTCTGATATCGTCCAGATATTTGTCGAATCACCAGCTGGGAATCACTTGTCAATCTAACATTACTAACTTTCATTTCGATGAGTATCGCATTGCATGAATGACTGCTTCATACTCTGCCTCATTGTTAGTCGCCGGGAATTCCAGTCTTAGCGAGTGCACTATCCTGGCACCTTTCGGCGAGATGAGAACAATTCCAATTCCATTTCCTTCTTTATTCGACGAACCATCTACATAAACCTCCCATCCATCAGGCCTGCATTTCAATAAATCTGGAACTTCATGCTCTTGCTCATCCAAGGAGGATGGGATTTCTTCAATCTCTTCTTCTTCATCTATTGGGAAGTCGGCGAGGAAATCTGCTATAACTTGAGACCGCTGAGCTGTGCGTATTTCATATTGGACGCCGAATTGTTCAATCTGCTGATTCCACTTGGCGATGCGTCCCACTCGTTGAGAGCTGTGCAAGATAGACTCTATTGGAGTTTTTGTGAGGACCACGATGGGATGGGCATGAAAATATGGACGTAATCGCTGAGATGCGAAAACTAAAGCCAGAATTAATTGCTCTATTTTGGTATAATTCTTCTCTGCTCCTTGCAACGTCCTACTGATATAGTATATAGGTGTTTCTCCACCTTTGGTTCTTACAAGCACTGCGCTTATGGCAAATGGCGTAGCAGCGAGATATACTCTGAGTTCCTCGCCGTGCTCAGGTGGCTGAATTGCTGGGAGAGTAGCAAGATACTTCTTGATGCCTTGAAATGCAGCTTCATGTGCCTCAGTCCAGTTGAACTTTTCTCCTTTCTTCAATGTCTGGAAAAACAACTTGCATTTATCGGAGAATCTGGAGATGAATCTATTGAGAGACGCCAAAGTCCCATTGAGTCGCATGACATCTTTGACAGTGACCGGCGAGGGCATCTCTATGATTGCTTTAACTTTGGCCTGATCCGCCTCTACTCCTTTCTTGGTGACGACATACCCCAAAAACTTTCCTGAAGTTACGCCGAAAACGCATTTTGCTGGATTGATTTTGAGCTTAGTAACACGCATATGGTTAAATATTTCTCTTAGATCTTCCACATGAGTTTGTTTCTTCTTGCTCTTGACAAGCATGTCATCGACATAGACTTCCATCGTCTTCCCAATCCATTTCTCAAACATTTTCTGTGCCATCTCTTGATAAGTAGCGCCAGCATTCTTCAATCCAAACGGCATCCGAGTGTAACAAAATAACCCCTTAGTGGAGAAGAAGGCTGTATGCTTCTGATCTTCTTCCGCCAAAGGTATCTGGTTATACCCTGAATAACCATCCATAAATGACAGCAATTCATGACCTGATGTAGCGTCCACCGTCTGGTCAATACTCGGCAATGGGAAACTATTCTTGGGGCAAGCTCTGTTAAGGTCACTGAAATCAATGCAGATCCTTACTCCCTTGTTCTTCTTTGGTACTACAACCATGTTGGCTATCCACTGTGGATATTGCACTGGTCTTATTATACCAGATGCTCTCATTTTGTCAATTTCTGCCTCTACTGCCTCTTTATAAACTGGAGCCAGTTTCCTAATTCTTTGTTTGAATGGCCTAACCTTTGGATCGATATCGAGCTTATGGCATGCTATCGCCGGATCAATCCCTGGCATCTCATTCATGCCCCAAGCAAAGACATCGACATACTCCTTGAGTAGCGCTAGCAATTTCGCCGATTCATCTTCAGTTAAAAGAGTACCAATCTTCACCATCTTTGGCTCCTGTTCGTCGCCGATATTAACATCCTTAGTAGGTTCCACCGCCGTGAAATGCAGCTCTGGTTCTCCCATCGGCGATGGTTCCTTTAATTGCTATAAGGTTTTATCTCCAGACTTCGCCGAGTCTTCTACTGAGTTTACTGAATGCACGTATGTGGTTGGGTTGGCGATGAAGTCTAGAATTTCTTGCTCCTTAACCGCTTCCTTACTGAGCTTCTTTTTCTCCGCCAATTTCACCTTTCGATTTTCTCGCATTTGCACGTCTGCTGAATTGCACGCCCTGGCTACTGACAAATCTCCAACATATTCGGCGACTCCAAATGGTGTGGGGAACCTTAGACGCTGATGATAAGTAGAAGGGACTCCTTTTAAACTGTGGAGCCATGGTCTCCCCAGAATTGCAGCATAAGGCGAGTCAACATCCACAATACAGAGAGTAGTATTCAAGAAGTACTCGTCGCAGATTTTCACTTTTAACTCGATTTCGCCTTTAGGCTTAGATGCGATGCCATTAAATCCATAAATGTTATAAGAGGATACCGTCGGCGAAGGTATTTTCTTGTCTTTCGCTCTCATTGCCTCAAAGGCAGTGTTGAAGAGGATGTCCACAGAACTACCCGGGTCAATGAGCACCTTCGGCAGCCTGAAGCCTTCCATCTGAATAGTAAGAACCAAAGGGTTGTTATGATTTCTTCCTTCTGGTGGAATCTCTTGAGCAGAGAATCCAACACATGCTTTCATCCATTCCTGCAACGGCTCTTGCTTAGCGGCGACACTACAGATCTCATTTCCCATTCTATCTCGCTTATGGACTCGAGACATGACATTATCATGAAATTCATCCCTGGTAATTTTTGAATGCACAATGGAAAAGCAATCTAATTCCATTAAATCTCGCTCAACCTTAACCTCATACACATTTAGAGTGTGGACTGGAATGGCCTGAATTGGCTGGACCACGAGAGGAGGTGGCGGCGGCAATTCTAGGAAATCCTGAAATGTTCCCATACTGACGAATCGATGGACTTCTTGCTGTACGCCGGTACAATTCTCTGTTGAGTGGCCATGGAATTGGTGAAATTGACAGAAGGAATTGGTATTGGCTGGCGGGACCCTTGGGTTTCCTCTGTTATAAGGATAGCGGATTTCATCCCTACAATTTGAACTTTCAATCTGACCAAATGCATCTGTATAAGAAACACGCAACTTGGGCAAAGTAGCATCTTGAAAAGGTTGCTGGCCTCTGCCAAACTTTCTATTATCCCCATTATATCTTCTGTCTCCATTCCCATTTCGCCGGTTATCTCTTCCTCCTCGTCCATAATTTCCACCCCTGTTGTCTTGCTTATCTCGCCCATCATAATTTCCTCGCTTCTGAGAATTCCAATGTTGCTCGGCGGTAACCTGCTGCTTTCCTGCCTCGGAAACTACTATCGCCGAGGATGGGTTCTGTGCCGACTTCCTCTGTTCTGCCTTTAACCATTCTTTTTTGATTTCTTCTTGGTCTTCCGGCGATAAGCTATTGATCGAGTGAATTTGTTTTGCTCTTTCCTTCTTTAGTCGCAACTCTTCTTCTCTGATTTCTTCAAAACTTAACCATTCATCTTGCATTGCCCTCAAGGTCAGCAAATCTTGCGGCATGTTCCAAAACAGCTTCTGGTACAGCTGGTCAGTAGTCTCCATAGCACTAAGAAATGATCTTATTTTCTCCTTTTCTGAAACTTCTGACCCTACCTCGCCGCTTGCTTTTCTCCATCTTGTAATAAAAACTTTATAAGTCTCCGAGGGTCTTCTCTTAACATTGAATAATCTTTCCACGCCAGGCCGGCCTCTATTGTTCTGAATAAAAGCGTGCAAGAATCTACTTTCTAACTTCTCAAAGGACTTGATTTTTCCTTCTTCTAGCCCATCAAACCAGGCTAGGGCTTCATCTTTTAGTGTAGCCGGGAAAGCCATACACATTATAGGATCCGAACCTACCCAAGCTGCCATGTCTCGCTTATAAGCCCTCGAGTGCTGTGTAGGATCTCCAGTTCCATCATAGAAAGAAGTAAACTTTGGGGGAGAATACTTGGGAGACACGTGTCCATACGTAATACAATCATGAAAAGGTGTTTTTTGTGCCTCTAAGAGTGCGACTCTATACTTGGACTCCCTTGAAGACCCACTTAAAGCTTCTACTTTATCTTTTAGCTGGCGCAAGTCCTTCTTCATCTCTTTATCTACCTTATGTCGTCGCCTAGAGCTGCTGCGGTCTTTATCCTTTCCAGGTAGATTTATCCTTCTACCTCTCTCATCATACTTCGCCGATGAATCTGAGATTTCAGTCGAGCTGGTTCCACTTTTTTCGACTCGACGAGATGAAGTTGTATGGGAATGAGACTGTGTGAGCGCCAAAATGTAACTGTGTAAAATCCCGATGGTTAGATCTTACACAGTACACCCA
>JAJJMA010103950.1:0-15476 GCA_023529015.1 Papaver nudicaule | reverse complement strand
TTAGGATGATATCCATTTAGTAGCAAAGCAGAAATATAATCTTGATATGTTTAGTTCTTTGATTAATGTCTTTTTACATATCTTCGGTATTGTTCTTGAGGTCGTCGCACCCTACAAAATGTTTAAGTTATTGTGTGTATGAGTATGAGATCTGAGGGCTATAGAACATGGAACACCTATGCAGATTTTATACCCATACAAGATCGTAACAGTAGATTGGGAGTGGCGGGGCTTCGCCCCGCTCCCAACCGTTTAAATTCAATGGAAATGTCTTAGTAGAAACGAAGCTAACTTACTGTAAAAAAAAATACACTGATACTTAAGACGTGAATAATAAAGTTAATTAGCAGTTGCAACATACAAGCGAAGTAACAATTGCTATCCAATAGATAATTCTTAATTTTTGCCTGACATGCCCTTGTCATACCAAACCATAAATTAAAATTGCAGCAATTTAGTTTCTTATCCAATATTTTTTATTATAATATCTATTGCATCATCTAAGACCATAACTAAATTAGAAATTAAATAAGAAATTATCGTAAATCGGCACATTGCTTCTAAGAATTAAAGAAAGTAAGGGAAAACAATTGCCTGTTATAGTATGGGGTTTCTCTCGATTCTTAAAATTTCATGGGAATGTTAATTTAAGGAAATGCACCAAGTTTCTTATTCCGTTTATGTTTCCTACATTCTCGAGTAAATTTTATGCCCAAAATTTATTTTTGTTCGGACGGATTCATAGGAATATGGTTTTTATTTTTTTAATTATCTTTTTGAAGATGCAGTGAGCAAGTTATCAAACTATATACACAAAGTGTATGATATTCTCTCTCTTCTACACACGGATCAACCAACGGAAAACTCTACCTATTGTGTGAAGCCATACACCAGTCATCGAACTACAACTTTTTGCCCCCAATGTTGTCTCCCTTATTCACAAAGTCATTTGAATCGTGTCGAATCATCTCGAATCAAATTAATTGTGATTATGTAGTTGTTACAAAGTGGGTCATGTAATATTTTTGTTGCTAATTTTCAATGAGAAAACATGTCATTTGACTCGAGTCATATCTCTAATCAGACATCTAAAAAATGAAAACAAATGACATTTGATTCAAAAATATAAAATACTATGGGGGAATAGATTTTCTTATCTTCAAATCAAATTAATTGCTAATTTTTGTTTTTCTAGACAATTTCTGATCTTCTTGGCATATGTAATCAGCCTAAGACATCACCTTATATTCTTATTACTACATATTATGTAACATATTCAATGGCCAAGAATGCTTGCTAAGAAAAGTTCATTCTTTGCACGCGCTTTGGGTTGCTCTAGAAGTACATTAAACCACCAACCAAACAACTTTACCTAATTCCATGTCTAGGGTACGCTATTTAACTTGGTCCCGTATATGTACTAAATAGGATTCAAGGAACCACTTGTTGTATGACTAAATTGCACCTGTCAAAACATGAGTAACTTAGTTTTTAAGCCTGTTCAGTCATATGATGGACTACAATATGAAACTCATAATGCCATCTTGTATGTACAGTAATATGTAGCTTCGTTTTTAGTTTGGTGGGTGTTCAGAATATTTAGTTTATCACCAAATCAGGTTGCGACTTTTTTTTTTTCGCGATCCTTAATTTATCCTGAAACTTAGTTAATCACAGTCAAATCTACTTGATATATGGCAAAAATGAAAAAGTTAGTGGGTAAGCAACGGTAACGATCTTGAGAAGAGAGTTAAAGAACATGCTTTGATACTTTGCAAGGAGTCCACAAAGTTCTTATTTATCCATCTTTAGTGTATTGGTATGTGCTTCGTCAAAAAAAGTTACATATAGTTTTGTGATTGGAATGGCAACCCTTGTTTACAGTTGGGATTGGTTGGTTTGTAGTCCTAACAACAATGCAAAGAATGATATTCTCTATACCCATGTGTTAGTTACTTTTGCCATAAAAATGGGTTTCAAGCTGGAATGATTATTTTGGTGGGTGTAAGAAGACATCAAAGCTTAGATCAATTGACTTATATTACGTACACTATTGCCGTCACGAATTGCACAATTAAATTTTATTTCATATCTTATTCAATTCAAACCAAATTGTCAGGACCAAGATGTACTTTCAAGTAGCTCACCTCTAACTTATGTATACATATGTTGAAAATTTCGTACTCTTTTATATTTGAAGTACTGTAGTTTATATCATTTCATGCTACAATAATGCAATCCAGAACACCATAATCACTGGGCTACTCCTAACCACATACCAACAAATAAAAATAGCGAAAAAACTAAACGACGGCAAACAATTTATCCAATCACCAAATGACCTTAAATTTCCCAAGGTAAATAATTGTCTTAATGGAAAGTAGCAGGGCACAAAGACAACATACCCTAAAAGAAAAAATATCAAACCTGAAATCATGAATAATAGTTTAAACAATGGAAATGCTTTCTCCTTGAAACATTTCCAGTCCATAACATGAACAATCACCCTAACCGGTGCCGCCACATAATCTACTACATGCCATCCCTTGCTACACCTTCCCTACCACTGCCTTACACCATTTTTTTTCAAGAACTCGTTGACCTGCCAATTCATATAAGTCACTGGTAAGAAAATAGCCAATGTAAACAATGAAATCATACTTGGTAATTTTCTGATCAAATTTTACCCATCACTTTCTCTTCCTTTGTACTCGCAAGAAGGCCGCTAACAGATCCTTGCCTTTCCAATTTTCTAGCACTTGGTTAGGTGGTCTTGTCAGCTTAAGAAAATATCTATTCTCTTCCTTGTTGTTCAGTACAACGCTGCTCTTATTGTCTTGGCCTGTTCTCCATATCACCCACCACCTTTTAAGTTTTTCCTCTCCATAATTTACATTTCTTATTTAACATTGTTAATTTATGGTCAAAATTTTTAAGGTAGGAGAAAATGGAGAATATTTCTTATTAGAATTAAGCATCAGTAGTGTACAAGTATAATACTCCTTTATATACAACAAGAAGGGAAAACCTAGGCTTCTACATGGGCCGCACACATACGAGCCTTAAACCCTTTAACACTCCCCCTTGTGCGGTACATAGTAGAACTTCAAACGCGTTGCTTCATCAAAACTTTGACAAGGAAAAATCTGGTGGAACAAAACCTTGAAAATAGAAAAAGTACAACGTCTCGAGTCTTGGTAAGCTTCATTTGTTGGATGGTGTCTTCCCTTGTAGCTTCAAATTTAGTTCTTTAAATGTAGCTATCTCCTCGATGACCATTGTATCTAAGTCAATTGTCTCATTAAAGCCTCGCCAGGAAAACCCAAAAGGATAAAGCCTGAACTAAGGGAAAAAGAGTACAATATTAAGAATACTTGGAACAGTGTTAGACTCGCACATGTTGCCTCGTTAAAACCTTGACAAGGAAAACCCAATGGACAAAACCTTGACGAAGGGAAAAGAGTACAACGCGATAAGTCCAAAAGTACGCCTTTGCTCATGCTGAATATCATTCTTACTTCTTGCTGGAAGTTGTTTTGTTTGACATACCATCGTGTTCATTTCTTTGATTCCGATGCAGTTCAGTAATATCAATCCAATTTTCAAGTCTTCAGCATTCAGCATATACCCC
Source organism: Papaver nudicaule (assembly GCA_023529015.1). Lineage (NCBI taxonomy): Eukaryota > Viridiplantae > Streptophyta > Magnoliopsida > Ranunculales > Papaveraceae > Papaver > Papaver nudicaule. The sequence continues at coordinate 11,845 of JAJJMA010103950.1, read as the reverse complement.
AGGTGTAGTTGTTGTCATTGTGTCTCTAAAAACCTTGTCGAGTAACAAAACCATGTATGAAAAACTAATCTCGATCGAAGGGAAAAAGAGTACAACACAGTTACACATTTCAGATCAAAATATGTCGGCATCAAATCCTTAGATCCTCCCCCTGATGTCGGCATCTCCCCCTGATTTCGTTCTGGGTAATCTCTAGACAATTTCATTAGTCATGAACTTTTCGAAGGTGACTATAGGTGATGATTTATAATTCCACCAGGTCTCTCCCTGATTACTTTCGTTGAGGAAGAGATTATTGTCCCTTCATAGTCAACAACTTTTCGATTGCACTTCGTGTACACTAGATGCTCCCCCTGATGTATGACAACTTGTTTTGTACAATACATTTGTAGGAGGTTGAACAACTTCTTTAGTCCAATACAGGCAGACACTTCCTTTAGTCCTGCGCAGTCAGACAAGTTCTTTAGATCTCTGCAGTTTTGGAATCATAGAGTCGGACAATTCCTTTCGTCCTATACTTTTCACATGTAATCATGGGAGTATAATACAATTTGCAATTGCATTAGAAAACTCTACTTGCGTCTTCATAGGGATAAGAACAAACCCATGTCCATGGTTCCTTTCAGTATCTAAAGATATTCTTGATACCATTCCAATGAGGTTGCGTTGGCGCTGAGCTACATCTAGCTAACAAGGTCACTGAGAACAAGATACCTGGACGAGTACATACAATAATGCGCTTATTGACTTACATAGGGATATTCGTTTCCCAAAACATCTACGTCACCTTCCTATGGACGAGATTGATCTTTATGTACATCTAAAGTTCGACCAATCATGGGAGTGCTAGCCCGGCACACTTTGTCCATATTAAGTTGCCTGAATATCTTATAGACATATGCTGACCGGTGGAGTAATATTCCACAATCTCGATGTTCTAGTTCAAGTTCTAGACACATCCGAGTTTTCCCAAGATCTTTCATCTCAATTTCGAATTTCAAATAGTTTGCGGTTTCTCTGACTTTGTCAAAAGTACCTACTATGTTCATATCGTCGACATAGACAACTATAATTGCAAATCTGGAACTTGTTTCTTTTCAAAACACGCAAGGGCACAATTTATTATTTGTATATCCCTTCCCAATCAAATGATCACTTAGACAGGTATACCACATCCGTCCGGATTACTTTAATCCGTAAAGTGAGCGTTTCAACTTAATTGCAAACGCACTCCATGGTTTAAAGTTACTTGATTTTGGGTAATGGAAGGCCATCTGGCACTTTCATGAATATCTCTGTATCAAGATCCCCATAGAGATATTATGTAACCACTTTCATAAGTTGCATTTCTAATCCTTCTGAAACTGCCAAGCTAATCTAATTAGCAGAACATCATGATGTTCGCTACAAGAGAATAAGCGATCCAGGGGTTTGTGAGAAACCTCGCGCCACAAGGTGAGTCTTTAAACTTTAAGACTTCATTAAGTATTCTCACTCCACTTTGTGACAAATAATCATAAATGTCCCACAGGCTTTACACTTGGTGGGTTAGCACTACCAGATCAAATACCTATATATTTGTCAGAGAACTAAGTTCTTCCTGGATTGCATAGGCCAAATATGCTCTTTGTTTGAATCTAAACATTATAGAGCATGGTTCGATCTCTTCGTGCTCTACTTCCGGAGCAACTGAATTATATCATCCATACGCACGCATGACCCTTCCATTGACTCATGTGCATTCTCATAATCCATTGGGATTTCATTGTTCTTTAGAATCATTTAAAACTTCGGAGCGTCCTCCAGTTTGATTCATGGACATATTCAGAGACAATCATATGAGATGAGTTCAAATGATATAGATAGTTAGATTGTGCCTTACTCATCCACTTCCTTTTTAGGTGAGCATCAATCGAACCAGGTGGTCCCTCCAACTTCCTTTATGGGGCCACGACCTCAACTACACTTCCACAAAATGTAGTTGTAGCACCATAGTTTATGGTGCATATCCTTAGTTAAGGATTTCTAACCTTGCAGGTACGCTTGCAGTTGGTATGTTTGATCTCGTCACTTTAGTGATATCAGTGTACATTCTGAATATCGAAAATCGTTTTTCACTTCACATTCACATTGTGAAGTATGAGGATCAAGATGAGACAACATGGGAAACACACCACGACAATTCCTGTTGTTCCCTTAGGAAATCCTTTTCCTCACCTCCCCCTAACGACGGGAAGGTTGTCTCATTAAAGTGACTATCCACAATTCTAGCGGTAAAGAGATCGCCTGTCAAAGGTTCTTCGTAGCGGATATTTGTTGAGGATTCATATCCAACATAAACACTTAATCGTCTATGTGGACCCATCTTAGTACGCTGTGGAGGCGTAATAGGCACGTGTACGACACAACCAAAAATGCGTAAATGTAAAATGTCAGGCTTATATCCAGTTACTAACTGGTACACATAATATGGTTGGCTATCAGTGGGTCTGAAGCGAATAAGTAAAATTGCATGCAATATGACGTACCCCAAGCAATAATAGGCAGGTATTGGAACGCATAACCAGTGCCTTAGCTATGATGTTAGCTTCCACGAGACCAATTCGGGAATGTATGGGGTACATGATACTCTATGTCAACTCCTTTAGACATACATAAATCATCAATTCCTTTAGAAGTAAATTCTCCAGCATTATCAAGTATGACAAACTTGATTGTATGATCATGGCGGTGAGCCCTTATACGTATCACTTGTGCTGGGAGCTTTGCAAAATCAGCATTTTTTGTGGACAACAATGCAAGTGTGACCAACGGGTCGAAGCATCATCCAGAACCATAAAATACTTGGATGGTCCGCATTCTGGATGTATAGGTTATATCATCTTATATCCTTCGTGAAAATGGATTTTTTTTTCTTTGGTATCTTTAGCATAAGATGGTCTCGATCTTGTCTTTGCTAAAGAGAAAGCTTTGAATTATGATTGATATGCCTTCGATAAGGCCAACGAAGAAAATGGGATAAATGGTATGCTTCAGTTACTTTAAAAGGTGAAGATTGCACTTCACTTACTTTAGAAGACAATACCGCGCTTCAATTCCTTTAGAAGCAAATTTTGTGTTTCAGTTACTTTATAAAGCACATTGTTACTCTTCGTCGTAACAATATTTTGTCCCATTTATTTCTCACTCGAAAGAATGATGTCGGTGTGAGTTCTTTAAAACACATATCATCAAATGTCGACATGGACACCCTAGTCAGTAGTGCCAAAGCATGTATAAGTCACTGGCCAACAGTTCGTCGTTAGAAACAATAAAAGATTCAATAATCCTAATAGTGGTGATGTACAATCCACTAGAGTGACTCAATAGTTTCTCTAAGATCCGCTTCCTTCCGCATTCACTAGAAGTAACGTAAAGTTCCATTTTTACAGTGAATTTCCAAATGTTAGCCATTTGAATTGATATCCTTAAAACTCACAAGGTGTGGTTAGCTCTAAGTGCTTATAGAGCTTCTTTAAACCTTGTGCCGTTGGCAACAAGGTTTGAGCAATACTTCGCCCAATTATTACTTTCGATGATCCAATCATCGTTGGTACAAAAAACAGTAAAATCAACAATAGTCAATTTCTTAGGATAGTGCAGGTGGTCCCACTATAGAATAGACATTTGATCTCTCCTTAAGACATTCCTTTAAGTACATCACGCAGGAATGTCATACAAATGAACAGTTTATCTCAGGTCCTTTTTGAGAAAAAAATTATTCTATTAGAATGACGCCCTTTACATTCTAATATACGCGTTAAACAATGGATTATCATAAACAAAGTACAATTCTATAATACGTAATAGAAAGATAAGTACTTACAAATAATCCGCACTTCTAAAGGAAAGAAGGTTAAAACATGTTTAACTACGGAAAATATATACTAGAGCCTGGGCGATACCCTAGTATATACTAGAGCCAAGAAAACTAAATGTTTATGCCCAAGCAAAGTCAGGTATGTCCATTAATGGGGCAACATCCTTTATGCCATGGAAAGTATGAAATTGCGGGGTTGACGTCAAGGGTGATATCATCTTCTTTAAGTAGATGTCAGTGTTATAAAAACCGAGTAGATTATCTCTTGTTCTTTAGAGAATTTCGGTTATATTTGAATGATATACTTTCCATTCAAATATACATGCTAAACAATATATTATCAAAGTAAAATCAATTAAATTGTTTCCAAAAATTGATAAATACTCATAGATAATCCATTCATCTAACATAAACAAGATACATAAATATGTTTAGCAAAAATAAAGTAAAATCTACTGATCCATCAACCAAACAATGTTTGAAGAGTGTCCCAGAGTTCTTTCGAGGTCTTTAAATGGAGGTAACTCCAACGTAGGTTAGGGTCGATGTGCCTCTTCAAAAACATCAGAGCGAGAGCCTTATTCTTTTCACTGGCTGGGGGAGCATTGGCATCATTGATGGTGTTTATATACCCTTTCGCCACAAATGTGGTCACCACATCGTTCACCCATCTATGGTACTCAAGTCCAGCTGAGTCCAATAGCTTAAATTCTGGTCGGATTGGCTCCATCTACAAGAAACATGAGTAGATGATATTAATACGGCTAAGTTCAATACCATATGCAAGACCAAATTTCTTTGTGGTCAAAATGGATTTTTGGAAGCCAAATTTCTTAATGGTTCCAAAAATGAACCGGTCAACTCAAATCCAACCAATGCCCATCACCCAGTCAACATTTTAAATAATAAAAATAAAGTCACGACAATTTTACAATAGTCTTTGTACAAACTATGTGTTGACATTTTGCAAAATAAATTAAACAAACAAATAACCTATAAATAATTTATGGACTCCCGGTGGAGAGGATGATATCATGGTGCAGTACCGATGACCCCACCAGCATGAAAACCCATTAATCTACTTCATGTCGACATCGCCTCGAATTCCTCGATATCAGAACTAGATTGCTCAATGGTACGTGGTGGAGAGTCAACAGAGACGCATCCTCACGGATTTCCTCTCAAAATATGACTCAGCATCCGAGTCTCAATGAAAACCTCAGAAGTACCACAGCTCCAGGCCTGCCCAGAGCTCTCTGAGAGGCATACAACAGCCTAAACACACTTAGGCAGACCACACTCTAAACGCATAATGGTCTAATATACCATGGATAAGCACGCCATGACTTGAAGCACGCTGTAGCACAAGCACATGCATACGCCATAGCGCAAGCGCGCGCATACGCCATTGCGCAAGCACAAAAATATGTTATAGCCAAAGTGGCATAGCTTGAATATGAAAAGATTAGCCTTGGTCAAGCTCCAAAGGCACCAGCCACTAGGCGTGGCGCCATGGTTCATGAACCATGGCGCCACAACAAAGCTGCCTTGGCCACATGCCAAGGCATAGTCTCCCAGACCCTGGCGCCACAACAAAGCTGCCTTGTCCACAGGCCAAGGCCTAGTCTCCCAGACCGTGGCGCCATAGACCATGGCGCCACAACAAAGCTGCCTTGGCCAAAGTCCAAGGCCGTGGTCTCCCAAGACCATGGCGCCACAACTGGCCTTGGCCAAAGGCCAAGGTCGTTACCACTACACCATGGCGCCATGGATATGGCGCCATGGATATGGCGCCATGAGTTCCTGGCCCTGGCCAATGGCCAAGGCCGCTGCTACACGTCCAAATGAACGTTTCTAAAGCGCCACACTCACGTTGGCCACAGAGTCACAGCCACACGACGTTGTTCAAACTCGACACAACCATGCAATATCTGCACATCACTCGAGATATAAAAAAATCATACGGGGGGATAACTTTATGGGTATTGGTCCGGCGGTCTACGACAGTTAGAAAGAAACTGAAAGAGATGATGGACAATTACGAGAAAGTGGTGCTGAATGGACACGTTCTACACAACTCAAGCAGTTACGGAACTTAACTCACGTCCTCCGCCCCTCCACTCTTCCACGACTTCCACCTTCTCTGTCGAGAGATCAGGGTGAGTTCAATACTATAAATAGAGGCTTCCTCTATCTTCCAAGGCAGAACACAAGAACAAACAGAACATTCAGAACACTTGAATACATCAGAGTCTCAGAGTAAACACCTGAGCAATTCAACACACTTCTAGCCTTGGAGATCTCCAGTCACCCTCACGACGGAGATCTTGAACTCTCACACCCAGAAACACACATCCTCAACCTGATCTCAAGTTTCTTTCATTGTTTCCCTCCCTAGACCAACCTCATCCTCTCTATGACCGAAGCAAAGCGTGAACGGCCATTGACTTGGTTTAGGCTCGTCTTGTTCGATTTTGATCTCGAGCACTACAAAAGTACCCAGAGACGGTACATATGTTTTTTAGGTAAAAACATTTGGCGACCACAGTGGGAGATCAATCTCTCGGTTTCAAAAAATTTCCTCGATAACGGTCGAACTCAGGGCAGGGTCAGACAACAAAAATCTGAACTGTTCAACTGAAGTCGCTCCAACTTCCAGCACAACACCTTCCAATCCACCCACACTCTGCGTCGTTCCCAGTATCCAGACCACCCACGATGCTTCCCCTGTAACACCTATTGTCTCAACAACTCCTGTCGCACCCATCATCACGCCTACTCCAACTCTCCTGGCGTTGCCTCGGTAAACCCTGTTGTTCCAGAGACTCCTCCTGTCCCAACAACTCCTGCAGATCCAGATCCAGTTAGCACGCCTCGTAGTAACCCCTCCTCTTCGATCAGGATCAATGCTACCACCCTAGAGGAAGAGTAAGTGCCAAGGACACTAACCTTGGAGGAACTAGTCAAGTGTCGAGACGATCTTCCAGAAAGACGGATCAAGACCCAAGTTAAAGTCTCAGCTCATCTCGAAACTCTAACCGCGAAACCATCACCAGGTTCACAAGCCAAAGGAACTCCCAGAACTGCTGCTAATACGAACACCATTGCGATCGACGTCTGGGATGATGAGATGATCTCTACTCAAGCGGAGCCTCAACACGAAGAGAGCCACAACTCGGATATGTCGCTAAAAGACGATTTGAATAGACTACTCCAAAGCCTAGAGGAGGAGACGACGCTACCTGTTCACCAGCACCGACAACCGTGCCCACACAAGTTGTAGAGGATCCCTCTCCCCAAGAGGGGAGCATCAACACCACCAAATGATGAGACTCAGAAAATTCCCGGAGCTCCCACCGGCAAAGCCTACACTTAGTACGACAACCTTGCCCAGCATTGGTACGAGGAGCGAGACGATGAATGCGTCATACCACAAGTACTTTTTTGTATCAGAATAGGATCCAAGCTCTCGACTAACATCGGCGGAGCTCTGCGAAATGATCCTTGTCTACTGAGACCTCCATGAAACTGCAAAAGATCTGCCTTGTCTGCACCAGCGCTACCGGAGAGGGCCAAACCCCCGAAAGCGAAGAGGCTCGTAATACCAATGGCGACAGCAACCTGATCAACAAGCCAACAACAACTTACCTTCCGTGAGTACCATCAGCGAAGGGAGTAAGAGGAAGAGTCCAGCTACGTAGGTGACACACCCAAAGCATACGACTTCAAGCTCGCTTTGGAAACTTCAGGTGACAACATGGGTCGAAGCGGATCACAACACATGCTACGGCGCCATGAGTCGCGACGCCACAAGTCACGGCGCCACGAGTCACGGCGCCACGAGCCATGACGCCACAACGCCACAAGTCAAGGCGTCACGGGTCACGATGACACAAGTCACGGAGAGCCCTGAGTCACAACGGCACAAGCCACGGCGCCCGCAAATCACAGCACCACAGCTGAGCCTGCCCTATTATGGAGCAAGGAGCGAAAGGAGCTCGTAGTACCCATGACGGCAAATGACTTATCAACAAATATTAAAGAGGTGGACGACCCCATCATCACCGAGAGAATGACGAAGAGACATGGGGACTTCCAGAATTACCACTGCAGGCAGGCAGGAACTCCAGGGTTTGGACTCTCAAGACAACCTGAACAGAAGCATGTCCAACAATCCAACTCTGCTACTCAATCGAGAGAAACCCTTTGGAGAATCAAGAAAAAGAGGCACATCTCTATCTCGTCCACACCCACCTCCTTATCCAGAAGATCCCTCTCCCATAGGATACTCCTCGCCGGAAGAAGAAAGACCCAAGCAGCTAAGGATTGGGGAATCTCGTGAAACCCGTGATAACGTGAGACTCGTTATCAAGCAACAGAGACGTCGACACAACACCACTCAAGGGGATTCCAAACAACAATATGACTCAAGCACAAGACGCTGATCCGCAACAAAGGCAACGAGAAGAGCAAGAGACAAAGCCTAAGACGGTTCCCCAGACTCATTATCTTCAACTAAAGAAAATACTTCACTTATTCGAGCCTTCACCATCCCCAGAGAGCCAACACACAAGAATGTTGTAAAAAGCCAACGAACAACATGTTTTTGTACGAGGAAAGGCGAGCCCAACGAGAGACGTTGATAAGATATCAGAAAACATGGCTGGGGACTCCTCGCCACAGCCGTTCTTCGCTCCACCGAACATCGTTAGGAATACTGGCTGCCACGATCCGATCAGTTGGGGAATTCCATCAAAGGGAGACGTAAAGTACAATAGATATGCCCCTGTCTCTACCAAAGCGCTTCATCACCATGGAAGGACCTACTCGAGCGGAGACATCCATGCAGCAGGGGACTATCCGCTACAGATCTTTTGAAGGAAGGAGGATCCAAAAAGAAGAACTCCAATCAACACCGACATCACTACGGACGCCTCTACAGAAACCTGAGAGCCACCAGATTCTCCTTGGTAGCAACGCCACCAAGTCTTCATCTTTCGAGCAAGCTAGCAGTATCATGGTCGTGGCGCCCTTCTCAGCTATCACTAGCAACGAGTATCCAACATCCATCGGTGGCAACCCAGATTCAAAAAGATAACATAGTGGAGTGTTCCAAGCGCAAGGACTCCAAAAGACGTGCCAATATGTGGAGAATGGGAAAGACTTCCTACACAACATCCGTTCACTAAAGATCCTACCACAACATGCTAGAAGGAACAATCATCACTACGAAAGCAGAGCTAAAGCTTCTGGAGCAAGCGGTGTGCAAGCAAGAATTTTGATACGGGGATTAAAGGTATTTGTCTCACTAGACCTTCATAAGTTTCAAATTCTCGAATACCTTCCACCACGAAATATTCCTGTAGCCTCACACCTTCCACCATAAAATATTCTCGTGACTCTACAGTCGTGGAGCCACGGGATACCTTCTACCTAAACCATCTCCGTGACTCTGCATTCGTGGAGCCGCGAAACACCTCCCATTATTATTATTCATGTGGCTCCGTGCTCACGGAGCCATGAAACACCTTTCACAAAAATTCCCACAGCGCTACAAAATAGAAAACTACCTTCCCCAGAAGATATCTCTTACAACAAGAAGTTCACCTAACCTTAGCCCCACAAGATGTTTTCACCACAATAAACCTCTATAACTCCAAAAATGTCCTCCCAGTCTTCATTAACCCTCTGGATCAACACCATTACCTACAGCCTCAACGCTAGTTACCAATCAAAGACTATAAACCATATTGTAGAGAAGTTAGTTTATTTTGGGTCTCCATGAAGCAAACCTACTTTGGAGACAAACAAAGGCGTGCTCACGACTACACACCAAGTTCGTTGTACGACGGCCTTCACAAAAACGAGAAACGCGGAATATTGGTAAAAGATCTGAGGGTGATTTTTGGACACCATCATCCTTCTGGTTTCTACTATTGTTTGCTAAAATTTCATAGCAACCAAGTTCGTGGTTTAAGAGATATGGCGTAAACCCTACAGTACACGACGAAGTAAGTGGACAGAACATATGTATGAAACCAAAATGATTGTTGCGGAAAGCTCGCGAGGAATTTTTGGGTGAAATTGGTACACAAACTCCACCTTAATGTCTACAAATATGTGGTAAAATTTCATATAATATCTCCATGTGGTTTGATAGATATGATGTGAACATTGGGGAAAAGAAAAGCTGTCAGAATTTGCTGCGCCAACAATTTTCGTTTGGAAGAAGCAGCCGGTTTGAGAAATCCACAAGGGATTTTGGAAATATTTTCGGACACAATCTTTCTCTGTATGTCTCCCAGCACATACTAAAATTTCATGCTAATCAAGCAAGGTAATTGGGATATACGACACAAACACTACAGAACATGCGAGAAGCCCAGTCAGGAATCAGGTGCAAGACCACATCAAGTACTGCGGAAAATCTACGAGGAGCCTCAAGAGAGATTTTTTTGACACAATACTCTCCTGGATGTTAACTACTTTGTGTCAAAATTTCATGGCGACACAATAAACGAGCTAGGAGATATGGTGCAAACACCAGGGAACATGCAAGACGCGAATTGTCAGAATTTACAACAAATAGACCATGGCGCGAAGCTTATAGCGCCAGCATCCATGGCGCTACCAAGTCCATGGCGCCACACCTCATAGCGCCAACATCCTCCTAGAACTTTACTACTCAGTAAAGACGGCGAGGTAAACATCTTCATCAAGTAGTTCACCTATTTTAACTCCAACACCCTCTTCAACGACTGGGGACTTGGCGCAATCATCGTGTTTTGGAGGAATTCTCTATAAGGGGATACCGAGAGTATGGGATCCCCACAATAAACACGTTAAGAGGATATATAAGACGGGAAGGCACATGTTCTACACCAAAACAGGAGACGTTCAGATCTACGTCAAGAACAAGGATGCGATCGACTTCCCCGGTGTCTCTCTACCAACTGCTACTACATACTACAACTGGATTGGTCATTATCTCGTAAAGCGTCAGTGATCCACCTCACTCAGTACTACAGATTCAACTTTGAACATCAATAGCCGCTTCTTGCCTACTGGAAAGTACGCCACCCGAGCTAACACCAAAGGCGCTGCTCCAGAAATCAGCTGATTGCAGAACCACCCGCCAAGTGGAGACGGTCATGGAGAAACAAGGACCTGATCACGACAACGAAGGAAGGAGGAAAAGTTCTCTGCTAAAACAGGTAAAACCTCTCATTTTTTTTTATTTTCTTGGCTAAGTCCTAGCCTAAGTATGTATTCACTTACATAATACCGGGAATCCCGTTAGGCGTAGCATGCCCTTCCCTAGAAAAGTCACGGCGCCGCAAGAGGTTGTGGCCCATGAAACCCATGGCGCCACGAATGATTAAAAAAAAAAAGAGAGAGAGAGAAGAGCGTGGACGTCGAGGCACCATGGCCATGGCGCCACGGCCACGGCCGTCCGCGCCGCATCCCATGGCGCCATGGCCATAGCGCCATGGCCACCCCCTCTCACTCCCTCACCCACACACACGTGTGCACAAAAAAAAACTTTTTTGTACATACAAGCTTGCTATCGATTTTCAGGGTCATTTGCTATCGATTTTCAGGGTCATTAACACTAAGACCTGGTCTTTTGTAAACCTTTGCTAAAAAAAAAAAGAACAACTCAGGCTTTTAGGATTGCTATCACCATCCGAGTGCTTAGTATGAAACATTATTGTTCCACACTAACCAGGGGACTTAATGTAGATGGTGAAAAATGTGAGAGGGACAAAATCGTAAAACTACTCTCTAACTACGCCTTACCTAAAGGCAATCGCCTACTCAGGCACATATCTATAGCTCAGGATGCAACCTATTCTACGACTGAATGTACTCTCTATGAGTTCTCTCTTATAACTCCCGGTGGAGAGGATGATATCATTGTGCAGTACCGATGACCCCACCAGCATGTAAACCCATTAATCTACTTCATGTCGACATCGCCTCGAA
>JAJJMA010103947.1:0-11064 GCA_023529015.1 Papaver nudicaule | reverse complement strand
TGTCAAACAGCATCCATGAATGTCACAGCTGAAAACAAATACAACAGTGCCCAGTTGTATGCTCGCACCAATCTCTAACTCCTTGTCATACAGTCCAATCACGGTGTTTGTCATAATTAATCTCAAACAATCATTACCCTTGTGTTGATCGACATAGAACCACCCAATAAACTGATGAAATTCTGTACAGCTCTTAATAACTCTCGCACAAACATTTGATGATATAGTTGTGAATTTCCCACGATCGAATAATGAACGAGAATAATTAAGGTGAAGATAAGAACGCTGCTCACCAAAAGTAAAAGCTCATAGTTCTCCATTATCTGCATCAACAACCATGCGGAACCCTTCCAATGATATCTTTATGTTCCCATCAGCCTTGCGAGCAGATTTCTGTTTTTCCATTAGCCATGCAGCAAAACCAGTATCTATTGCTTGTGTTACATGTTCATTAAAATTAAAAGGTTCCCTCCCTATAACAGCAACATTCATGCTTCCTATACTACTTGCACGGAAGGTCAGTTGCTCATAACTCCATGTGTTTCGAAATAAATAGTATTTTATCATAAATCTCCACAAAAGAATCGATGACACATCATCTTGTTTGTGTATTTCAACACAGATTATCAAAGGGTTCACTAATTGAGTCTCCAAAGTACTAGAAGTATCACAGTAATTCCCATAGACTAATTTTGGAATGACACTCACGTGATTAACCATCTCCAACCAGACATAACCCGGAACTTCATCCAATATCTCATATATACTTAGATTCTTTATCCCATATAACCAAATGTCAAGAGATGTAGAAAACAGTAATACGTGAAGTAAAGTAGACAAAGGCTCATCATATCTCAATTCTTTAAAAAGCTCAAAACCTTTTTTCCCATGAGAAATCAATTGTGCACTTCCAAATCTATTCTCTCTTGCCAACCGATACCAACTACCATGAATATTTTCTGGTTGTGGTATTTTAAGAAACAACATGCTATGACCACTAATATCACCATCTTTAACGAAATCAAACTCAACCAAATTCGCGAACGTCGAATCCAATTGGTACCCATGATTTAAATTGATCTCTTCAGTAAAACGGTAATCTATTAAATTTGAATCATCAAAGTATTTCCCACGATCAAAAATAATTCGAGTATAATCATAAGGATAGAAAATTGAGAAAACGGCAACAGTGTTCAACTGTAGCTGGGAAATCCTTTTTGTATTCAACTGTTTCGAAAATAGAAGTCCATGTCTGTTCCGATTTTTTGGCCTATCCAGTCAACTATTCACGATTCAAAAATTAACTCAACCCGACTGCTTAACCTTAGCTACAGTTAGCCAACTAACCTTAGTTAGCTCTTGACCCGACCCACATTAACCCAACAACCCAAATAATCTTCCCACAATAGCCCCCACCCTTTTATACCAGAATTGAAGTGATTTTTGCCTTAAACAGCAGAAGAGAAAGAGAGACGAGAGAAGAGAAGAGAAAGGAAGAGAAGAATAGAAAGAGAGAAAACTGTGATTTAGGCAATTAACCATTACCATTGTTTCTGCAAACACACATTCATGTGAACCCAAAACTTTTGATTTCACCGTCGGAACAAATCAGCTCTGTTCATCCTCACAGATTTTTTAGGGTTTTGTAAACCCTAGAAAATTGATTTTGTATCTTGTCTTTGAAAATCACAGAAGAAGACTGAAGTACCACTCCTAGAAGATTGAAGTACAACTCCCTGAAGATGCGAGTATAAACTCTATTACTTGTTTTTGGTTTTTAATTTTGCTTTGAGCTTATTTGTGTGGGATTTTTTTCTATATATTCTGCAAGTTGTGTTTGTTTACTTGATTCATGATGTTTTAAAGCATGGGTATGTTTTTGATTTCACTTTTATGAAGTGAGTGTAAGGATGTTTAGAAAACTGTTTATATATATTCATGTTCTGAGTTGTTTTGTTCTTCATAGTGTTGTAATTCTGTGGTCTGAACGTATATGGTATTCCTGGTTTATGACAACAAAATCTCGGTTGCTTATGAATTTATGAAGCTATGTATCTGCAAGTGTTACCATGCTATTAGCGAGCGATAGGTAGATACATATGATAGAGCCTATTTTTAATACTAACAGTATGTATATAGGTGGAAGTACTGTGACCTGATAACTTCAAAAACAAAAGATTTGACGTTTATCAATGGCGGATGTTAGGCGAGTAGAAGAAGGTTTTGTCTTGAAGGAGGAAATTGTGATGGGAAAGACGAGAAAATCAGTGGCGGAGAACATGGCAGTAAAGAGGTAGAAGCAAAGCCAAAGACCAACATAATTGCTACATTAGATGCATTCAGAGGCCTTACTATTGTGGTAATATTACGAAACTGAAAACTGTTTTATAGACCTCTTGGGTCAGTTTTAGTGGCAACACCTCTTACGTATTTTTGTTGAAGAACAAAGTTTTTATTTAACCAAAAGAACCATATGAACCCTCACATTATTTGACACTTAGCAAAACAACGCATGATTAATAGGATCATATAGATCTATCGACGAAAGGGACTGAGAAACATGCACCAGATAGGGTCATGGTTAAACTTGTCAGCTTAGTGTCGGGCCCATGACATGTTTAAATGAGTTCTCCAAGTTTGTCTAGGCTTACCTAGAATCGTGGCTGACTATGCATAAAAACCTGACCGTGTATGCATAAAAACCTTCCATATAGATAGAGGGTATTTAATTGATAGTAGCTACATTATTTGCACCCGGATGTCGCTAACAATAAGCAGTTTGAGAAGCCCTATTTGCTTGTCTTAATAATTTTGTACTACAATATGCCGAAAGAAATGGTTAATTTTATACTACAATATGCTGAAGGTATGGTTAATTTTGTACTACAATGTGCTGAAAGGTATGGTTAATTTTGTTCTACAATGTGCATAAAGGTAGGGATAATTTTGTTCTACAATGTGCTGAAATGTGGGTTTATTTAGTACTCCAGTTATTTTTATGCTAGTTAATGTTATGCTACATTGGAACTTTGGGTTCCTCTACCCGGTTCATCTTTAACCATATATACATATGCATCTTGTGTGAAGAACAATTTACAAACTGCTACTTCAATGCTACTGCGCATCATTCATGTGGATGCTGAAATATCTTCATTGAGAAGTAAAAAATGGCCCCAGGAATGACAGCTGCTCCCATGAATAGAAATTGAGTATAATCTGAAGTAAAAATAACATATGTTATCCTTTCCTGTATTATGGCTGCTAATGGTGGACTAATGTTCGGTTACTAAGTCGGAGATTTGAAGAGATTGTCACAGAGAAAACAACCATTTTTCGGGTAAAATGTATGCAGATACAATTGTTTAGCTGAAATGTATGCTAGGACTAATGAACAAAATCTTGATTGTATTGATAACTAGAAAAAGAAACTCAAATGAACATATGGGGTTTATATCCATGGGATTAGTCCACGTGCATCATCTATTCACGATGTCCCATAACTATTTGATTCTTTTGTTTGTATGTATATATATATATAATATGTATTTTGTATGAAGAACAATTCAGAGTTAGCTACTTTATTTCATCTAATCACTCATGCAAGTCTTAAATCTTCTTCCTCTTTATACATATCTTGTTCATCTGCACATCATTCATTTGCATGCTGAAATATCTTTAAAATAGCACCAGGAATACCAGCCGGTCCCATGAATAGAAATGGTGCATGATTGCAGTTTTACCTTCCTTCAATTTTGGAAACCTTTTGAACTTCCAAATCTATGGTGTCTTTTAGTACTTGTTGTTGTTGATTAGGGCCAAACAAGCATATGTTTAGCTCTTACATATCCTACATTATGATGCTTTGAGCCAGTCTCTGACTCTCATATGGTGTTCCAGGTTTAAGTGTGTTTTGTCACATGACGCTTTCCAATGGTTGGAAGTCGATCGAAATGGTTATGATGTTGCGGAAGAGTGCACTAGGGCTGCTGGGCATATCGATGCTGTCTTGTGTATGGCAAAGAATCGTAACCACCTGAAAGGGATTTTTTCGGGTTCCATGGATGGAGGTATTGCGATTTGTAATTTGTGCCTGCAACTTTTGATCAAATACAGATTCAAGAGCATTGACGCATTGTTATGTTCCTCTCTTATTTGACAGACATTCACCTTTGGGATATTGCCTCCAGGTGTGTTTGATATTTTGATAGCAATCTTACTCTTTTATGCAACTGGAAGTTTCGACATTGGTCTTTGTGGTATCAAGTGGATATGTCATAAGATTGTTCTCTTAAGCTAGATAGGGTTTACGTGAAGTCTGATTTGTGTCAATATCTCAAATAAAGAAAGACCATTAATTTGCCAGTTCCCAGGTCATCAGGGTGTTGTTCGGGGTTTGTCAGGTTCCACTGATGGCTGCATTCTTGTATCTTGTGTAACAGATTGCACGTAAGATCTCGCATCATTTTATTTTGTTGTGCAATTCCTGTTAATTACAACCTCTTTCTACCATTTTTAGGATGAGGCTTTGGAGTGTTCCAGGCTCGAGATCTATAAGCATGGATGAATCATCTGACGGTTTAACAAAATATATGTTGAACTTTCTCTCTGGCGGGAGTATCGTGTGACAAATGGTTTGCTATGTGGCATTTACTGAAGTCTGAATATTATATGGAAGTTTTTCTAAGGGATTTAGATTGCAGCAGGGTGGATAATGAAAGTGTCATGCAAAATTGGTTATGATGCTGTAGAAGAATCCATTTTATATATAATGTAGTGTGATTTTATATACCTAGTTAAATTTGTATTACAATGTGCTGAAAGGTAGGGTTAATTTTGTACTTTAATGTGCTTACAGGTAGGATTAATTTTGTACTACAATGTGTTGAAAGGTAGGTTTATTATTAAAACTCTGATTCGTGTACCAGTTTTTTTAGATTACAAGGCGAGTGAAATGCAAAATGAAACAAATATTTGATGTTTCAGCAACCTTCTTACACCTTAATCTAGTTTGCCATTCGTAACGAGGAAGCCCTTGGGTTAAAGTTAAAACTTGTATGTATAGATTTTCTTCTATTACGGTGAATTACATTGTTGTTTCAGGATTCCCAAAAAAAACAAAAACCGGTTGCTGGCTACCGACACGTACAAGTATAATTTAATACACAATGCTTCATATTGGCTGGAGTTAATATATGCAACCATACCAGTTAACTTTGAAAACCCAAAAAAGATCAAAGAGTAGCCAATTAGTGTTTTTTGCCTGACCAAAATCCAAGCAAACCCATAAACCAAACATAGGTATATCCCACAGATGCCGTCACCCCGTCATCCAAATGAAATACAGTGTCTTAAGTGGGTGACAAACAATGTAGTGAAATATTACATACCCAGCTAATTTTGTACTACAATGTGCTGATGGTAAGGTTAATTTTGTACTACAATGTGCTGATAGGCAGGGTTAATTTTGTACTACTATGTGCTGATAGGCAAGGTTAATTTTATACTACAATGTGCTGATAGGCAGGGTAAATTTTATACTACAAAATGTGCTAAAAGGTAGGTTTATTATAAGAACTCTGGGTTCGTTTACCCAGATATTTTTATGCTACATTATATGTTGAAGACTTGTCATCATCACGCCTGATTGCAACAACATTTACACCACCAGATCCTTCGCCAACGTAACTGAATGCGATTTGGTCTTTCGGGAAAAAGTTAACTGAAAGAAAAGATAGTGGGTTTTTGCTCTGGTTTCTCATCATGACATCAGCATGAAGTTCTTGAAAAATATTTTGCATCTTTTCTTAGCCTTTTTCAATCTTCATTACCTGCTTCAAAATCTTAGCTACGTTCATTCTACTTTTAGTAATCATCTACACAGTTATATCAATACTTACTACCAAAATCTCAGGAGTAATATCTTAAAGGCTAATCATCATCGTCTAGCTTCAACTCAAACCACAAATAACAAAAACAGTACCACTTACATACTAAAGAAAATCTATTTCAATCCGCCCGTCTTACAAATTACTACCCAAAATACCAGCAACAACCATAAAGATATTCACAATCAAACTGCTCCTTATAAGCAGTACCATAAAACTAGTACAAATCCTAAAGATCATTACAGTATTACCACTTCCAGCACTACTACCAACCATAACAAAATACTTGTAAAAAGAAAGGAGAAGATCTACAAAGATATAATCTCCATTAGTGTTCTTCCTTCAAAGGTTTCTGCTGAAAATTTTGCTGCCAAGATGGAACGATTCGTCATAGATATCGCAAATGTTGTTGAAAGCTATTTGGATTTTCACAAAAATCTTCAGGAACAAAAACAGGAAAAAAAAGGAATACTTACTTCATGGAAACTCATAGGGAGACTTAATAGTACTCTTCCTCATCAGATTTATCTTCATAATCATCCATTTCATCATGATAACCACCATCATCAGGATCACCACCATCGCTGTCAGAACTTGCAGGCCCATAATCTCTCATCTCTGCATCCTCTTCTTCTTCCTCTTCTTCCTCCTCATCTGAATCCTTTCCAGAATCAGCGGAATCCTCTTCAACTCTCTCTGATCTTCCCTCTCCTGGTAACTTCTCCTTCATGGTGCGAGAAAATTTTCTTTGCCTCTCAGTCTTCTCCTTCCAGTAGATTTGAAATAGGGCCTCCCTTCGTCTCTGTTCCCTGCGCTGATAAACCTCCTCTTTGCCTGACTCAATCGCCATTGCGTTGGGATGAGTTTGAAGATGATCTTTATCATCACTTCCAGACTCAGTTTCGCTGCCTCTGCACTTCCCTTCTGCTCCGTGGTCTTCTTCTTCATCTGACAAAACTTGTTGTTGT
Source organism: Papaver nudicaule (assembly GCA_023529015.1). NCBI lineage: Eukaryota > Viridiplantae > Streptophyta > Magnoliopsida > Ranunculales > Papaveraceae > Papaver > Papaver nudicaule. The sequence goes on along the minus strand of JAJJMA010103947.1, from coordinate 4,211 downwards.
CCTCTTAATTGAGAAATGTAGGCTTCTCTTCTACGACTCCAATCCTCGAATTCAGATGCATGTACCACCATCCTATTCTTCAGTTCCATCCTGGCTTGATGTAGACGGGCTTCAATTTCCTTCCTCATGCGTCGATCTCTGGTTGCAGCCTCCTCCTTGGCTATACGATCTTCATATTCCTGCTGTAAAGATTGAATCAACAGTCCCAATTCCTCAGAATCCAAATTCAGTACCAAACCCTTTGATAACTCAAACTCATCACTCTTTTTTGGTGTCTCATTTGCATTTGTTTTCTCTGATGATCCTGCCATTTTCGTCTAATGGTACTCTTAAAAACCTCTTTTTTTCCTTCTTTTGGTGATAATATTAAGAAGTTACCCTGTAACTCTCTTTATAGTGCCCAAATTTGGTCCATTAAAGACCATTTAATTGTGGCAGTTACTAATCTTTTGGGTTCTCAAGAGAGTTCGGTCAAGTTCCATACGCAACCATCTAACAAAATTCATTTCTCCTCAACTCCCCACGAAACTCATCATCACACTTTTTCGATTCCCTAAAACTCTCTGAATGATCTTTTCAATTTCCCCAAGCTGTTTATTACTGTCATTATGCAGGTAAGTGAGAAACCATCATTGTTGTGTGACATGCAATCCAAACTAATTGTGTTTTCTGTGCCTTTTCTGTACCACAATGTGCTGAAAGGTAGGCTTAATTTTGTACTACAATGTGCGGAAAGGTAGGTTTATTATTAAAAACTCTGGTTTGTTTACCCAATTTTTGTAGATTACTAGGTGAGTGAAATGCAAAATGAAACAACTCTTTGATGTTTCAACGGCCTTCTTTGATGTGGATTTTCTTTGATGTTGGAGTACGGTAGGGCTTGCCATCAAGGAGCAAACACTTGGTTGTCTTAGTTACTTGAATTTTGGATTGCCAGTGAACATGTCTCACTGCTATTTGAAACTTGCCAGGAGCTTTTACTGCAATTATGGCATCATCAAGCAGCGCAACAATAAAAGTTCTCATGGCTGCTGCTGCTGGAGAAATACATCCCACTTCAAAAGTGGGTCACCCTAGGATAATCCCATGAATGGCCGCAATATTTTTGTATTTAGAAGAGTTTGACAAAAAACTGGCATTGTTAACCTTTAGCAGTTTCGCAGTTTTTTGTAGGCTATATTAGTTAGACTCATGCACAAACATGAACTAATAGTAGAAACTACTAGCAACACAAATTTAGTTGGGCAGACCCGATACTGATAAGACAAATTTAGTCCAACTCAAATGCACTACCAGTATGACTATTTTAGTCTGACACAAATCCCTCTGGTAAAACAATTTTAGTCCGACACAAACCCCTCTGGTAATTTTAGTCCGACATCAACCCCTCTGGTAAGACATCAACTAAAATGCGCTACTAGTAGAATAATTTTAGTCCCTGGTAAAAAAAATTATATTCTAACTCAAATAAAATAGTCATCAAGACTAGTTATATAAAAAACATTTAATTAAGATATAAACAGGCCACCCGACCCATTCAAGCATTTCACAACGATTTCTTAATTATACAGACCGCTATCGCTTACACATTGTCTTCATCACTGCTGATTACATTAGGAATAACTGAGATAACAAATGATTACATTTAGGAGTAAAATATAAATTGAAAACCAGCCAAATTATAAACTTCCCAATGATGAACTGAACCCAAACTTCAAAATGGCGCACCTGCAGCAAAAAATGGTTTCAATCAGTTGATTAAAATACATTTGGACAATATTATGCAATCATATATACTAAACAGAATTCAACAGGATTAGAGTATGACCAACACATCTCTTTAAGAACAGATGACTAACATAACTTGTTAATTATACATGTTGGACTAATTCTGTTTCAAAACTTAAAGATATAATAAAACTATGAGTGGACTTTAGAATTGAAACTACAAAGACCATCTTGGCAAACGACACTTCCAGTTTCTCTGTAAACATGAAGAAAAAATTGCAGCTTAATCACTTCGAACATGGCATCAATATTTCCACTCTTGTCACAAGTGGATAATTGAAATTTTCAATCAGCTTTCGTTCCAGCTTTCTTAGCAAGTTTAAAAGATTGAAATGATCCTAAAACTGCAAACAAGAGGATGCATTCAAAAAATGAGATAAAATTAGCAGAACTGTAATCACAAGAAGAGTGTAATTTCAGGCACACAAATGAGAATTATAATAGTTTTGAAAAGAATTTACCAAGGTCAAACTCAAATAAAAATCTCTTAATAATCATCAATTGCATAACAGGGTTTGGAGATTTACAGAAATTGAAGAATAAATTATACAACCCCAATAAAATAGATCTTGAAGGTTTAATGGTGGCGGGTTTAAGAACATCTTGATAAAAAAAAGAACATCTTCCAGACGAATCTCTTTGTTCCTGTATCAACAAATACATCCCTTAAAATCAAAAGAAGTTTGTTTTCTTGGTAAATAAAACCTTAAGTTCAATAATCAAGTTAAGAGGAACAATAAACAATTTTGAATCACTTTATTTTGAAAAAACAAAAACAATAATGAAACTGTAGAGAAAGAAATTGAGTTATTAGAGTTAGGGTTTGTTTTTTGACAGACCTTCTTTCGGTTACTAAGCATAAAATTTTCTAAGTAAATCAAAACCCTAGAGTTATTATTCTAGCAAATCTTTGCAATTGTACCAGCGATACAAATATAAGAGATTTGAAGAACTAGGGTTTCAATTACAGTGATAGAAATTCAAGAACGAGAAGATTTGATTTTGCTTTCTTGATTCTCAGTAGGTACTAATGAACGAGATCCAGGAAAACTGACACTCCCAATCTTTGCTGCTGCTCTTATGACTCCACCTCCTCCCATCTCTCTCTCTGCAATCTCTATTTCAGCCAGCAGATGCGGAGGTAATAAAGAGTACCCATTTATTAAAATCGGGTTACAACAAACCGGATTACAGAAAACCCATTCACCAAAACCCGACCCAAACTCAACTAACCAACCTGGACGGTTAACTCTAATCGCCGATTCGACTCGACGATTCACCTAGGCAACTCGGAACAGACATGGACTTCTATTTTCGAAACAGTTGAATACAAAAAGGATTTCCCAGCTACAGTTGAACACTGTTGCCGTTTTCTCTAGAAAATTTTACCGAAAAGGTTGATGTTGAAGAACGGCTTGAAGCAAGTCATGTCAACTGGTCTGTGTAAACCAACCATGTCGATATTCAAACGATTTGTAAAACTCGCATTAACGGTTGCATTAACAATTTTGTTCCGATCTTCTTCTTTGTCCCCAAGATTAATATTGAGAACTGGAGTTGATGTAGAGAACAAGATATCATTCTCAACAGACGATGAGACTTCTATAATTTCGTTTTCACAAGAAAGTGTTTCATCTTTTTGAGACACCAATTCTTCAAACTCTTCTTATTCGTCTTATTTCTTCTCATCTTTCTTTTCTTCTTTTCCAAACCCAATAATATCTTCATCCTTCATACCCATATGTCTCGCCATCTTGATAAGAAGCTCATCTCTGTTTTCGAATTTTTCATCGATCATAGTAAACTTCTTTTCGAAAGTGTCTGTAAGATTCTTGACTATACTTGCCTCAAGTTTACTGATTGTCTCATCAAGTATTGTTTGCGTGATCGGTTTGTCTGCCATAATAACTAACAGATTTTTTTTTTTGTTGCAGTGCGGAAGCTAGGATGGTGTTCTAGGATAAAGACCTAAAATTATGGCTCTGAAGCCAACTAATGTAGAACGATTGGAAGAATGCAATAAGGATATTGCAGGGATGAGAAAAGGATGAAAGGATGAGGGTTTAGGAAGAAGGGTTAGAACAAAGACAGACGTAAAAGAGATGATAGAGAGCTTAGGCAAAGTATTCTTTGTATTGATTAAAGATTGTATATCTAACGTAAACAGAGTTGGCCTTTATATATAGAACAATCTAGAATACAAACTAAACTAGGAAATTAAAAGAGTTTAGCTAATAATAGAACTCATAACTAAATAAGGAAATAGCTTAAGTAGGGAAACTAGTAAACCATAGGCTAAAGAGTTGGGGCAGCCGGCCCAAGGCATGAACCCGTGGATGTCCTACATCAGTCCACCCTTCTTGCATGGAACTCGCCCTCGAGTTCATAGGGTAGAAATCCATCAACTCCATAAGAGACCTCCA
>JAJJMA010103936.1:14356-48724 GCA_023529015.1 Papaver nudicaule | reverse complement strand
TTATATAACTGGAGCCAACTAGGTCTTACAACACCGAGTGCAGCCGTGCGTTGCTACCTTTCCAACCTTGTTGAGTAACGTATCAGTTCTTGAATAGCCGTATATCAGAAGAGACGGACTTTAGAATAGACAAGAACGTGATCAGGTTACCAAGGTTACAGGTTAATCTGATTTCAACCAAAGATGGTTTCAATCTCCTACCTGTGCTTCCCAACTCTCAAGAGAAGTCTTTATAGTCGTAGGGAGTTCCCAGAGGAGCTGCAACCTATAGAGGATGACTATACCACAACAAGCATTCACCGAAGTGAAAAGAGTTTACGCTACCTTCCCTAAGGACCTTCACGTATGCTTGATGCTTGCGGTATTTGTCCATAGACACCTCTATTTATAGCACTCAATAAGATAGGTTGCTTTGGAATAAAGCAATCAATTACTTGTCCCACAAGTTAGGGAAACCCTAAACTTGACAACCAAGTAATAGAGATTAATCTCAATTGGAATTCTTTTTATAATTATCTGCCAAGTGTTTTGTTAGCTCAAAAACACTTCAAGATAGAAATCCAACAGACCAGAGATAATGTTATCTTATTGAATCATTGAGGATCGTTAGATGGAACACAAAAGGTATTTATGTTTTACACAAGTCCATCTAAGAGATAAAGGAGTTTTGGAATTTGACTCAAAGTGAAATTTTAAGAGAATCTTCACTAAATCCGACACCAGCAAGATGACTACCGTCAGGTTCACGTACTGGTACGTGAACAAAATAGCCATCTCGAACTCAGGGAATTTCCGAGTTTCTGGTACGCAAACCGGTTCGTGAACCGTGCGCCTGTCAGATTTCGTCAAATCTGGATTCCGCTGGAAGTACTGGGTTGAGCCAGAACTTAGACGTGTGAACGTCCTCAGCTGTGATCCATGGACTCTTTGCTCAAGAGTACTCCTTTAGATTCATCCATATCCAACTAACAGTTTGCAAGCAAACCATTGCAATGGACACATGGCACCGAATCTGTCTCATTCATTCTTGTACTCACAGTATTTGTGTAATCAAACACTGGTCATGACACAAGGTCACGTTACACAAGAATACGATCTCAATCGCTATTATCACTACTAAAGTAGTCGACTAAATTTCGAAAGAATAGATAAAGTAGAAATAGAAGAATATCCATAAAGTCATAACTCCTACTAACCTTTTGTCGATGAAGAATAATTGATGTCTTCTTTGTCTTCACAGTCTTCGTCTTCAAGGTCTCTACTACTTTGTCTATATCCCAATTCTGAAATCTAAACTCTAGTAGGCTAAATCAAGAATTGAGTTTTGACACCTAAAACTGACAACTAGCTTACATACCAACGCTAGTGGGTTTGACCGGACAATGCCCTAACAGTTGTATCATGATGGTTTTCCCTCTTGTTTGCTCTTTCTCAAATGTTCTTGTGTAGTTGTAGTTACTTTGCCCTATTGGTGTTTTCCTTTTACTTCTCTGCATGTTTTCTGGTTGTTCTTCACCTTTCATGGTTGTTCTTGATTTTTCTCTTTTGCTTATAAGGTTTCTGGATGACGAGGAAGAAAACGAAGGGCACAAAGTCTAAGCAAGAGGAGACTTCGTCCCCTTTTGCTTCGGCTGAAGTGGTAGATACGAGCGTGCCTCACTATGAAATGGGGAGGCTCGTCCCTAAGGCTACAGAAAGTTATCATCACCTGTCTATAGAAGATATCCGCGGTTTGTTTCCTCTTGATGGTTTCAAAATTGAGTTTTATGGCGAAGATGTCTGACCGAAGATATGATTGCTCATTTTCCTTTTGATGAGAATACTCTTCTCACCACGGTTGGTCAGTTTCCTGCTGGATTGATCCTCCCTTTATTCAATCCCGAGGATACCTTTTACTTTGATGTTTTTTCAAATCGTAGCGACCCACCGAAGTCTTTTATCCGGGGTATGTTCTAATATAGTGGGAATTTTCTTAGGATACTCCACGAATGCTGGCTTCGTAGCAAAGGTAAATCGAGGATAAACTGCTACAATCCTTTTGGTCCCAGTTTTGGTACCTGCTCCTCGGACTATACTCCAGTAAATTTTAATGCTAAGTGGGGGGATGCTATCCAAAGTACAAATCTTTTGCCCTGGTGCATAGGTCCTCGTCGTATTAAGGCTCCTGGTACCCCTTCGTTATTGAAGGACTGTGATAATGTTTCGGTTACCCTTATTCATAGTACGAAGGACTCTTTTCCCATGGAGGAGAGAATTCGCCTAGATCATGACAGGCGGTGAATGCGGACTCCCTTAAAGGTCACTGGCCCTTGGTTTGCTGGTTTCAAGATCGATGCTTCGGGAAAATGGGTGTCGAGGCTCTTATCTGAACTTCCTGCCCAGTACCATGGCTTTGTTGCTTGGATTTTTGATAAATCTGCCCCTATGACGAAAGTTGCTATGAAAAAGGTAGAGGCCAAATCTGGAAAAGGTGGTGCCTCTGCTTCGGGAAAAGACGACAACTCTGCTTCTTTGTCAAAGGTATTGTTTTTTAACTTCTTTTTTGTAGAGATATGTTTGTGATCCTTGGTATTTCCCCCGAGACCATACTTTTGACAAAGGTATGATTTCACTTCTGCAACCAAAGAAGCGAATTTTGAAGAAGAAATGCGGTGATAATGAGGAAAAAAGCACGGTGGTAGTCCTCCTAACGAGGGTCAGGATGAATCAGGTGGTGAAGCTAGTAAAGGAAAAGAACTTGTTGTGTTTGTTGAAGGCGATGGGGACGAAGATGAGGAATATGATAGTTGTCCTTTGGGTTGGTGTATTCGGTCCTAATTGTAATTTGCTCTTTTGAGATTCAATCTTTAATACATCTTTTACCTTTCATAAAAAAAAATATTTTTTTTTTGAAAGTTAATAGAGGAATGCATGATGTTTAAAAATTCTTGCGAGCTACTAATCACTACTTATGTGATGACTTCCAACTCTTAATCTAATTTTCCCTCCTCCAAATAAAATTTGTTTGTCCGATCTCCCTCTTTGTTCTTAACTTATTATTCATTTCTCTTCGTTGTTGCATCTGTTTTAATTATCATGGAGCATGCTTCGTTCAGGTGTCGGGATTACAGGTGAAGTCTAATTGATATATATGTTTGTATTTCAATGACTATGTTTCAAAGAGATCATTGATTACTTACACCATAGTGTAGTCAGTTATGTTTTGCTCATAAATTTGTATATTGTTTGCACTGATGTTCCGCTGCTTATGTGTTTTTAAGAATTATTAAGAATTTTTAATGCTTAAGACATGATGATTGAGTTTCCATGACAATAGAGCCGTACCAAAATTTTATGGGGCTCTAGGCAAAAAAACTAAATTGGGCCATAAAAAAAAACGTCCGATATAATCTTTTTTTAGAAATGACTAATGATTTTTGCATCAATTTGTTTATTCGAAGAAATTTTTTCTTTTGACACGAGTTAGTTTTTCAAGTTCAGTAACAAAAATCTCACTATGTTCTCACATATATCATCTGAAGCTATTAAACAATATCCAAAAACAAGAGATATTATTCTTGTGTTTTATGTGATACATGTGGTATCATGTATATTATATATAACTCACATTTATATGTATTTATAAGAAACTTTTTCGTATATACTTTAATGTAAAACCTACTTTTATAAAGATGTCTCATTGAGATACAATTGTATTCTAAAATCTTATATTCACAAGTATAATCCGAAATTATTTAGTGTATTTTGTTTGAAACTTTTTAGTATATACTTTAATGTAACAACCACTTTTATAAAGATGTCTCGGTGAGATACAACTTTAATCTAAAATCTTATATTCACAATTATAATCCGAAATTATTTAGTGTATTTTGTTTGAATTCCTAAATCAAAAAACGAAACTAATACAATTATTTTCACACCAGCGCGAAAGGCATTGGTATTAAGGGTTTCAGGAGACATGTGCATATTTTTCAGGGTTCAAGTGGATGGATATCAAGATTCCTTGTATGCTCACAAGAACCAACAGTTCTATAGGAAATGCACAATTAGCGACACTGTTGACTTCATATTTGGAGCTGCAGTAGCGTTATTTCAAAAGTGTGAGATCATAGTAAGAAGACCAATGGAAGGGCAGTCGAATATGATTCTGGCAAGTGGAAAGGATGAATTTCGAATAACAAAAAAAGAGACAACTCAAATACGCAGTTGAATTCGAATTTGAATGGTGCTAGTACATCTAAGATTTTTGATTTGGGTTGTCCAACTTATACTAACTCCAATATCGAAAAGATTTTGCATTTTCTAACTGAATTCTCACGGCGCTTGTTCAATAGTTTCATCGATTCTACGTAGCTTTCGATAATTAAGTATTGTTAAAATTGAGTAAATAAAGATATATATTACAGGAAGTTGGTAATCGGATGCAAAAAAAAAAAAAAAAATTTGATTGGTATGAAATTGTAAATGCAAAATGAGATGCTTTAAACCTTAAAAAATGAGATGGTGTTAGGGTTTACTGCATTGTTTGGTGCTCTGGGTAATTCCTTTAAGCTGATGCTCATGCCATGAACAATTGAAATTTTATCGACCAAGCAATTAAGAATGTAACTAATAAGGATTTTCAATAAGAAAGAGAAATGCTCATGTTTTAGCTTTCCAATAAGAAAGAGAAATGAAAATTGACATGAGGATTTGAAGTAATGCAAGATCCCCACACCTTATATATGGATCGTACGCGTCGGACGTATAAGCATTTTGATTTCCTTTGACAATACGAGGAATAAAATAAAAGTTCCATTAAGGTAACCAACTCACCGATCATTATTGATCATGTGATCCATAGAGAAGTGGCCAAGAATGGTGAATCATCTCATCTTATTAATAAAATATTAAGGAAAAAGTGTTTTATTATGGAATTCAGCTTTGGTTAGGTATGAAAAGGAGGAGATACCAAGTACAACACAAACTTTTAATTTGTGAACTTGTTTTTTATTGTTTTACTTGAACGATCTCACAATTAAATATTCAAGTAATACCCTGAGATGAGTTTTTTGTTCAAGAACCGAATTCAAGTCTTGTAATCTCAAAGAAACGAATTCACTCGAAGTTCAATCAACATACTAACTTTGCAATTACTTCAATTATATAAATCATATAGAATATGATGCGGAAGGTAAAACAATGCAAGACACCAGAAGTTTTGTCAACGAGGAAACCGCATTCCAGTAGATAAACCTTGGGACTTCGTCTATTTTTTTCGTCTAATTTGAACGCACTTGATTCCCCAATCTGACGTCCTTTACAGGCCTAGGAGTTGCTCCACTTACCTTTGTGGAGACTAGCACTACCCTGCCTCTAACAGGATGCTTGGTTGTACTCGATTTGTCTTTCAACAAAGAATACGTACGATAGGTGATTTCCTGTAAACTTAAGTCAAGGTTAGTGGAAATCTATATACTAATTATGGGTTATAGATCTAGCCTAACTAATTTTACCTCGTAACACATGACGAACTTGATACAAGTCATAATTCGTGAATTGCGTTATGGGCTTCTAGGACTTATAACACCTAGTGCAGCCGTACAAAACTTCTATAAAATATTCGGTCTTTATTGATTGAATTGCCCGCAAAAAAATAATTGACCTAAGATACAGGATCAAGAATATTAATTCCGACCTATGCTTCACGATCCTCAAGTGAATTTTTTCAATTGTTGTAGCCCAAGAAAAAGGCTTCGAGATGACGACCAAACCTTTATGCAAGGATACACAGATTAGTAGAGGATTGGTTTGTATCTTGCAGGAGGCCATTTATTTATATTTATTATCAAGAGCGGTTTTGCTTGAATGTTAAGCAACCTTGAGTAGGGCTCAAGTAAGTTATCGAACTTGAAAAATCCATAAACTTATTTGTACGTCCAACCCAATCTTCTTCTAACCCGTTGACGTATAACCTAAGGTGGTGAAAAGACTAGCCTTGATCAAGTGAAGGAATAGGCAGTGACGTAGTAAGTAAAACACATTATGGTTCACAAAAATATCGTGAACATGAAAGACTAAAAATGGCGGACAGGAGTTCTGAGATCCTATATATTAACGCATTCATAAACGTGTTCATAAAGGGCAAAACCTCAAAAAGAAGTTTTTATCTCGGCTGGACATGCACGCATAGGCTGTTGAAGTACTTATTCCAAAACTGACCTTATACCCACATAGTTCCAAAAAATTACTTCTATTGGACCATCCAAAGGACTATTTATAAGGCTTTCTCTCTCAGTTCATGTTGACATGTGTCTCATTCCCTTCTAATTACCTAATTACCCTTCCTTATCCCTAGACTTATCTTGACTCTTTAGTCCAAACACCTTGACCTTCCCTTTTTATAGGCCTTTCTAGACATGACCTAGACCTCTTTGACCTTGCTGGGTTTAGGATATCCACACACAGCACAACAACGCACAACAAAAAACGGTTTAGAAAAACTCACAAAACTAAGCCATAAACTTTCAAAAAAAAATTGAAGGTAAGATAATTTATTACTTAGTTGTTTGAAACACAGGATGGTACAACCCGTGGTGTGGTAACACCCAATCTATCGTTATACAATATTGATTGGAGAAAAGTTGGTGTAACCGCATTCCAGATAACTGTTAATGGATTCCGTGGATTCTGAGTCTGTCTTCGAACCGCTTCATTAGCAAGCTCATCCGCCGCGTGGTTTGCGTCACGCTAGGCATGTGTGATTTTGAGTTGGGGAATCTGATCGAGGGAAGAAACTGCATCAGTTAAAATTCCTTGGAGGAACCAAGGGGCTTCAAACTGTCCATCGTGAAGAATCTGGAGCATAGATTTAGAATCTGCCTCAATCCAAACCCTTTGCCAACCATTCCTGACAATCATTCTTGCAGCTGTTAGGAGACCCCAAGATTCTGTTGTTAGTGTCGTTGAGATTCCCAAAGAAACTGCCATTGCTTGTATAAGGGCTCCCTTCTAATTTCTAGCAATGACACCTACTCCTGATGACCCTGGATTTCCTTTCTAAGCACCATCCATATTAACCTTGATCCAGTTTGGTTGTGGGTGTTCCCAGGCTATCTCTATGGTTGTAGTAGTCCGATTCGACAACTGGATAGATGGTGGAGGTACATCCGGAAGGAAGGGGATGATGTGTGTAGGAGCCCACTCAAATTCCTTCCAAAAAACAACAATTATCTGGAAAATCTGGATGGGATTTCGGTTGACACGCTTGTATGAACGTTCATTTCGAGCAAGCCAGAGATTCCAAACCGTGTATAAGAGTAAATTCTGATGTGGTTCTGGCAGCCGAAGAAGCAGTAATGATGGCAAGGTTGTTGGTTGTTCATGGGGAGCAGAGAGTGGATCCAAGGAGTGGAGTAGAAACTCCCAAATGAGATGTCAGACCTCCGTTGCAAAACTGCATCTAAACAATAAGTGGTTAGTTGTTTCTCTACCTGTGATGCATGTTGTACAAATGCCTGTGTCCACCACATTGCGAGAATGGAGGACGTCAAATGTTGGGATGGCCTCATTGATGGTTTTCCACAAGAAAAGCCTGATTTTATACGGACAGGAGTACTTCCAGATACGTGTCGTGAACTTTGTACTAGTGGAAGAGGAAGTTGTAAGTGTGGAGTTGGAGTGAAGCAACGTCTGGTAACCTGTCTTGACAGAATATTGGCCAGATTTGGTGTAAGGCCAAATAATCCCGTCTTTGCAACTCTGTTGAGGACGATGAATAACGATTATACGATGTGCTATATCTTCAGGGAACAAATAGCCGTTTCATAAACTTTCAATTATTCCTTTTGCTTACAAATATTTTACGACAAATGCATCTTATTTTTTTATTGAAATAAAAAGTAAGCAAATTTTTGTTTCTTCTTTAAAGGAAAAAAGAAAAAGAAAAAAAGTAAACAATTGGCTGCAAGGGAATTTTTGTTTGCATGATTTTCCAAGTCTAGTGTTGTTTTTTCTTTATTCTTTTTTTCGGCGTGAAGAACACAAGCTCCTCAATCCCGCATTTACGGCATTTCTTTTTTTTCTTTCTTGTTTTACTACTTTTTTGCCCATGGATTATGCGAATCTGGCATGTATCCTACCCAAGCCGTGATGTACTTGGTTTTGCGATAGGAGTCAAGTAAGTTACACTCCGCCAAATTAGACCAAAAATCAACACACTAGTTTTTTTTTTTTTTTTTTTTTTGTTTTTGATACATAACACACTAGTCACTCCTACCCTCTAGCCCTCAACGGTCGACACTTCACACATTGAATATTTTAAAGCTACCAAGTGTCTGATTAATTTCTGTATAATTCATCAAGAAGTCTCCTTCCCCCTCTACGGGAAGGAGTTGGGTTTTGCCAGTATCAAATTCATAAAAAACTACCATAACTCATCACGAGATACCCATAAAAACAGTTGAATGAATCCCAAATCTGAACTTTATGACCATTACATTTATATGATTGGTGCAGAGATGCTATCTGTACTCATCATACAATAACACATACCAACACAACTTACAGAAAAAAATAATATTCACATGATTACATATTTTTTTTAGGTGTCGGGCAAATTTAACATTTTCCTTGTACTGTAGTCGACATAAATTTAAAAGCAAAATAATAGAAAAATCATAAAGAAAAAAATTAAAGTAAAAGTAAAAGATTCACAATTAAAATACTTTTTCTATCAAAGATGTGGCACCAAATTGCTATTCCATCGTCACAGTGCAAAGTATATAAACCCATTAACATTTCCTATGCGCTAGTAATTTGATGCGACCATTTTTAAACAACAAAATTAATAAAATCCCATAAATACTATATTCAACCAGAAGCTTCATCAAATCTCATAGGAGTCAATGAAGAAGGATCCATAAGATCACGTCGAATCAAACCGTAATTACGCAGCACCTGATTATCAGCAAAATTCAAGGCCTTCTCCATTCCTTTCCAGCAACCATCGTCAGAATAGCTTGCATTATGTAAACCACTGCAAGGTTGACATCCAGCAAAATGTGTAATGAACGGCTTTCTCAAACTCTGATACCCATTGCCCAATTTCTTAATGTATGGTTCTCTTAAGTCAGCATAATGCTCAGTGACTTTCTCGGCATGCCTTCTTCTTAATTTAGTCACCTCTTGTTCCACTTCCAAATACTCTTTTGTTATATTGTCAAACCTACCCAATACTTCAAGAAAATACCCTTCAAAATAATACTTTTGCTCTAAATAAATCTTGTCTGCCCATTTTGATTTCTCATTTAACATCAAATAAACAAGTGAAGATTGATCATCTGCATCATCATATACTTTATCTCTCAAACTTGATTTTAAGATTTTACCCCATTTATCGTAATCGGGTGATAACGGACCCATATTTGACCAGGCGTCCATAAAATCTAAAGACCATTGGCAATTTCTAATCAAGAAAATCCCAGCATTTAAACCAACCCAACTATGAACTTCGAAAATCTCTTTTTTCCATCCATGTAAAATGAAATTATGATTTGCATACCTTTCCAGTGGAATCTTGAATTCCATATCGGTGAACGCAGCATCTGAGTCAACCCACCAAATCCACTCCGTTTGAGGGTGAGCTATCATTGCAGCACGGACCAGAGGAAGTTTAGCCCAACAACCAGTCATTTGAGGTTGAAACAGAGCATTATTGTAAAAGATATCATACCCATGAATTCTACAATAATCAACTTTGTTTTTAAAGAACCTAAGCAGCATACTGTCTCCACTGGGATGTTTACAAGGCTTCATTTGAGATCCAGTGACTAGCAATATCCGTTCCTTAACACCAGATGCAAATGAAGGGTGTTGATTTAACCAATCTTTTCTTTTCTGATCCCAATTCTTTATGGGTTTTTCCATTGAGTAACTCAGATTTGGATCATCATAGAAATTTACTGATTCCGGTTCTTCTTTAAGGTTAATTCCTTGAACACCCAACACATCAAAATCTAAAGATGGATCGTCTATGGATGTTGGGGTAAATTTTGGGGTAAAGGTAGGTTTTGTGTCTAGAGTAGAGAAAAGAGTCCAAACGATTAGAAATGCAACTGTGGCTCCTCCGAGAAAACGAATGAGATTAGAAACAACAGAAGAGGAAGAAAAGGGTTTATTGCGATTTAGGGTTTTAGTCATGGTTGGTGATGAATAGAGATGAGATTGATGATGGTGATTTGAAGGAGCAGAAGAAGAAGAAAGCATTTTGGTGATTGTGAGGATTTCAGGGATTTTTTGGATTTAAGTAAGTACTGAGTTGTTTGTTTTGCAGAAGAAAACTGTTGACATCTGTGAGTTATGAATGCTGTACTGTGTTCTAGAGAGGAGAAGAAAGAAAGTGAAAAGAATTATGCCTAGTTTTTCAGAGAGAGAGAAACAAAAGAGAAACGGTATTTATGGTTGTCTACATCTTAAAAATCAGTTTCATTGTACAGTGATGTTGATGTTTTGGATTTCATAACCAATTGCTAAACAACACGTAATATTATTTTTAATTTAATCATCCCAAATTATTGCTAAATATCCTGTTTGTCTCATCTATAAGCCCTCAATTTGTTCCGTAGATCTTGGTTTTCAAGAGGCCAACCAAGTTTGTTGGTCACTTGGTCTCCATAGTAGCTGCTCTCTTACCGTTTACTGCATTTGTGGGTCGCAATTTTTTCCTAAATGTCAAATTCAGACCACGGCGGCCAGGCCGCCAGGGTACCGTTGATTAGTAGTCTTTTCAGAATTGTAAGTTTAGCCATCCATGTGTGGGTCGCACTGGTGGTAGTCATATTACTTAATACCATGATGTTTGCATTGGTAATGTATCGCCATCCATTCTCATTGAATGCTATATTGATTCCTTTTCTAACTTTCTATAATATGCCTGTAATCTTTGGTCAACTTTTAGCAAATAAGGAAGTTCTAATATTTTCATGAGGAATAGTAGTTATGTCCTATGATGTCTCATCAATTGGCTCTGTCAAAGTAAATTACTTACCAGAGAATGCGATAGAAAAGGACAGGGGATCTGCCCTGCTCTTTTTGAACTTGTTTGACATGTATAGCAAAGCCGCATTAATGCATGGTATTTATTGTGGTGCACGAAGAAGATTTTCAGTAAAAGTTTTCGTGCTCACTATTCTTCCTACCCTTCAGAATAGTCAGTCATGAATCAATTTCTACATACATGCATTTTCTAAGATCAATGACCATTAGGTCATGCGACTCATATGCGTATATCTCAAGAGAAGACAAATGCCTGCTACCTAACAAGTCTAATAAGTCTATGTGCAATGTTTAATTAGAATCTAAACTCTAAACGTCCGAAAGAAAAACAAAATTTTAATTAACGGTAATCCACACGCTAGTTTATAAAACACCAATAATGGATTTTGTTTTTACTCCATTAAGTAAGACTTGAAAGAAAATCAAACTAGTTTAGAAATTTTAAAATTGTCAATTCGAAAAATCAGTCGGTAAGAGATGGCTAAGTTTACCAACAATACACAATTAACTAATGTGGTGTTTCATGTCATGGTCGATTTGGCTCATTTGTGGAATAGTTTGCAGAGATGGGCACAACTAGTATTAGAAGGTGATCAAATATACATTTTGCCTGGGGTCGCATTTTCCAAACTTAACTGCAACTCGGAGCGTATGGATTGACGATTTTTATGTTGACCAACTTTACGGTAAAAAAAAAAATCTTTCTCTTGATTGGTTAAAAACTTAGTACTGAATCTGCTGGTGGATTCTCAAGTCCAATATGAAATTTCATCACCAAATAATTTTCAATCCCAATTTGTGGCTACCAGTTTTATGCTACCATTTACTACCAAGCTTAGGTGGCCACCACATGGTTAATCCTTTAAAAATCCCATCACTTTCCTTATCGCCCGACAAAAACTGAAAAAAGAGAAAAATATTTGGATTTTATTCTCAATCGTAAATCAAATTATAGACGGCTAGGATTTGATTTGATTCGAGAAACCAGGTACTGACAGAAGTTAGAGAAATGTCCATTGTTGGTGGCAGCGGACTATTCCAATTTGCTCGTGGTTATGTTCAAGCTCGGACTAAGAAACTGGATTTCAAAACTTATGATGCTACTGTTGAATACAATATTATGTCTTTCATTACTGACTCCATTCCCACTTTAAGTTTAACTTTCAATAATATTGTACGAGCTTTATTCATATGAATGAGATCTTGTTACTGCGAGATGCTGGTGATACCATTTTGAAACCAAATCTATCTGAATATCATTTGATCGATTAACATGCTTGGCAGTCTGCATCCTAATATGTTTTTGAAACAAAAGACATCCCAAGCATCGCCAACAGAGATACAATGAAGACAATTGCACAACAATTATTCCAAAAAGTGCACACACATTGTGCCTGGGACTTGAATATCTTAGTCTGTCTCTCTCTCCATGATTTTCTTTTTTTCGAATGAAGTCTCCATGATTCTTTCTTTATCTCTTAGTCCGTCCCTCTCTTAGTCTAACCTTCCTTTTTGATTTATCCGGTGATGTGGTAATGGGATTAATGAGAATTAACTGCCACCTAATAATGGTAGCACTGGTAGCATAGAATTGGTAGTCACAGTTAATTTTTGAATAATTTTACCATTATAGTGCACCGACATTGGCACAATAATTATTGTTGACGTTCATGAGATACAATACAGATAATGGCATTTTTAACATTCATGTAAAATTTGAAATATGAATATGTTAAAATTGTATTATCTTAAAACATGATATCAATCTTGCTAGTTTTGTTGCTAATAGCCTAATTCATTGAATCATCCCAAAAGGAAGACTCCACCGATCTCAAGTATGAGAGTCGGACTCCTGACCAACTAGGCCAGTTTCTATTAATTTTGTTAAATACATAGAAAGCATAAAATTAAAACATATCCTCTTCGTCGTAAAATGAAAAAAAAAATGAAAGACATTTTTTCTAGGATAAAAAGAGCGGGCGGATGTAGCTCAAGGCAAGGGTGGACAGTTGCCTACCCTGCTGGGCCGGCTCCCCAGCCCAATTTTATTTACCTAAATTTGGCCCCATGAATGAGTATTTGGCCCATGAAAAAATAATTCCAGCGGATATTGTATAGTAAAATCGGAAAACCCCTTATAAAAGAAGACTGTTTTACCCTTTCTCAATTAGTTGTTAATTAAGTGATTAAAGTCTAAACAAGATTAATTAGTCTTAATTCTCACATTAAAACAAGATTAAAAACATGATCGAATATGAGAATCACCCAAGTTTTTTTTACCAAATCTTAAATCTGAACAACTCACA
Source organism: Papaver nudicaule (assembly GCA_023529015.1). Lineage (NCBI taxonomy): Eukaryota > Viridiplantae > Streptophyta > Magnoliopsida > Ranunculales > Papaveraceae > Papaver > Papaver nudicaule. Next base: position 35,384 of record JAJJMA010103936.1, on the reverse strand, counting down.
ATCGGTCAATATATAAAGTTACATAAGCCGATTATGCTTGGGTTCTCGAACAATCGGTATATAATGTTACCAGAACACGCCGATTGTAGTTAATCTGCCCAGAAATTTAAACAAACAATCGGTGTACACATACACATTATTGGCCGATAGTTGAAATATAATCGGTGTAAATTAATTAACATAAAGGACGATTATGTGTACACAGGAGATTCATATACTTGAGCATTCTTAATCGGTGTATCTGAAAACCATCATCTAACGATTTGAAATAATGGATTTTCCTGGAAGTCAATAATCGTTTTTGGAAAGAAATATTATCGAACGATTGTCTGACAATCGTTCGATGTATACACCAAGGTAAACCGATTAAGCCATAAAAACTGACAGAAATATAAGTACACAACCCACATTCATTCACATAAACTAGCAACCAAAGTTAGCATCCTACACAAACATACCAAAGAAGTTTAAAGTCGACACAACCAAAGTTAAACAACATAACGAACGAGTTTTAAGTCAACATAACCAAAGTTAAACAAGTGTTTTCAAACTATTTAGAGTTTAACCTCGACCACGACCTCTTCCACCACCACGAACACTACTACTACCACCTCGAGCTTTTTTAGCTGGTGGTGCTTCTTGTGTAGCCTCACCACCGCGACCACCACAACCTCTTCCACCACCACCACCACGACCTCGTTTAGGCCGTGGTTCTTGTGCATCCTCATGAGAAGCGCTTGTTGTGGCTTCATTCCTCCTTGTCTTGCGCTTTGGCCTCTCCGGTGGTAGTTCTTGAGATTGTTCAAACAGATCTCCTCGTCTTTTATTCTCCAGGTTCAACAATTGGTCAAGAGCTTTCTTCAAGATCCTCTCAGCCCTCTTATCTATACCACCTTTCACAATCTCTGAATGGAACTCCTTAATCATTTTGCCGACTCGAGGTCTCTGTATTCAATCATACAACATATACTAAGTACATATATATATAATGATTAAAGTTAATAGGACACAAGCGAATACTTACATATACATCGACGGCTTCTATTGGATCAGCAATCAACTTTCTCTTTTCAGGGCGTATGACATGAGGATGGGAACACATCTTCAACCACTTCATATACTCAGGGTCGACCCAATCATTCGGAGAGATAGGAGATGGAAGATGAAGCAAACGCTCACCTCGTTTGTCCCAATCAGTGGATGTACAAGGAGGTTTGTGCACAATGTCAATTGCATGAGGATAGGCTTGACTTTTTTTTATCTAAGTCACCTAATCCGAACGCTGTCTCAATTGGTTCCTTTTGTACACCACCACATTGACGAGCCACTCTCGTCGGATTGTAGAAAACATACCCGGTGGGGTGAAACAGAGGTCCAAAGTACCTTTGTATGCGGCTACTAACAATCTTTCCTTCTTCTCTCCTTTTAATGTAAGGATCGAAGACAACTTTCTCGACAGGCAAGTTGTCCAATCGAGTCCTAATCTCAATCAAAGTTTGTTCTTGTCCCGAGGGCTTCCCGTTGTACATGTATTTGCTCCCTAGATAGTCACCCTCATTCCAATCAGGGTTCGGCTGCGCCCTTTCGGCAAACTCTGGGAAGTGCAAATATATGAACGCCTACAAGTGAAGCATGGGAGTATAAGATACTAAATATACTACCACAATAGAATGACGACAAATGAATGCACATGGATTACCTAAAGTATAGGCATACTGCCCCCAATTTGATCCTTCTCCGCCCTAGAAGCTTTTCTCATCTCATTCAACAAGAATGCTAGCCACGCAGTGCCCCATGAGATCTCATTCAACCTATCCAAGTTAGACAAAAACTGCACATAGGTTGCATTCACCCGAGAACCAGATGTATCGGGGAATATGACATTTCCTAAGATGTAGAGAATGTACGCAGTGGCTGTCGCAGTGACCCGCTTGGGATCCAACTTGCTCTCCTCATGAAGCCGCAGAGTCCCCCTGAATTGGTCCCCCAGAGATTTCAATTGGAATGTCTTCGACCTTTGAACTCCAGAAATCATCTCTGAATCGGTCTTCGCCTTGTCCCAACCCAATTTGGCTTCAGTAAAAGCATAGATAAGCTTTCAGTCAAGGTCCTTGGCGAAGGCGGAGACCTCGGGTGCGTCTTCCACGTCCTTGAGGAAGTTCATGTCCTTGGAAAAGCCGATGCTCCTAACTGATTTGCCTTCAATGCTTAGACCTGTAATCTCATGAGCATCATCCGGAGTGATGGTCTTCTTGCCAAACCAGAAGTGCATAGAATCTGTCTCCCCATAATACCTTTCAACGAAGGCAGAAACAAGTGGTTTGTCATATCCAATGGTGGAAGTAATGGCAATGGCAGGATACAACCCCGAGTTCTTGACGATCTCGACCACTTGAGGGGCTTCACCGCTAGCTAACCACTCCTCCAATGCTTTAGGATCCTCAGGGCGTTCACCTACCCTTTCCAAGGGTCATTTGTCCATCTTTCCCGACTCCGATTGGTGTTTGAGAAGACGTATTGCATCCTCGTGGTCCTACAAAACATATCAATGTTTTGTAACATGAAATGGAGTTATCTTGGATGAATAAATTAAGAAAAAGAGAACTAATTAAATGAGATACTTACGATGGTTCTGTAGACGATGTTGGCCCAAGTACCCACATAGCCCCATAAGAGGTACATATTATCCAAAGGTGCACCGAGCTCCTCGTCGGGAAACATCTGCTCTTTGGTCGGCATGTAACTCCTCATTGGTCTCTTAGCCTTCTTTTCTTGAGCCCCCTGTTGTCCACCCTCTTGTTGAGCTCCCTGTTTTCCACCCTCTTGTTGTATTGGTTCTTGGGGCTGTACAATTTGAAGCGGTTGTATTGGTTGTTCAGGTGCTTCATTCTCGGGCTCTTCCCCCGCCGGTAAGACAGCCAATTCTTCACCCGCTGGTAGTTGAACATCAGTTGCATCAGCTGGGGATTTCTCTTGTGTTTCTTCAACTGCAGGTGTTGTTGTTTCGGAGATGTTTTGATCGACATCAAGCTGTCTAGCAACAACTTTACGACTGGCCGCACTCAAAGGTGCACACCCTCTCTACGAGGAGGCAATCTAACTTGTGTGGCGGCTGGATCTGCAACAGGATCCTGTCTCTTCTTCTTGACAACCTCTTTAACCTTAGCCTGTGGTGTGTTGGATTTCATGTTTTCCCTATAACACAAAACAAGAAACAAATTAACAGTTACACAGAAACCAATCGGCTCAATTAAAATGAAATATAAACCGATTAGTAACATAAGAAAAAAAACGGTGGACATTGGTGAAAAAATAAACCGATTATATTTTCGTACTTACACCAATCGGCTTTTGTAAGTGTTTAGAACCAACTATTATGGAGTCATAGGAAAATCAAGATTTGTATACTACATTAATCGGCACACAAAGTCTTAAACATAAAACGATTATGAAAGGAAGAAACAAACGGTGAACATGTTTATGAATATTAACCGATTAAATTCTGGCTCAAATCAGTCGGTTTATTCACATGGAAACAATCAACGATTAAGGCTAAGAAACTTCGGGAATTTTTTGCCTGAAAAATTAATGCAATCGGCTTAAATAAGACAACATATATAACGAATAACAACGGCTATCGGCTTACTAAACACAAAAGAAGAAACGATTATGGCAGAATTCTTTCGTTGATTATTCATACAAAATTGTAACGATTGTGCCCTAGAATTCGAAAAGGCAAATTTCTAAATTTTAGAGGGAAAACTAATCGGTTTATGTTCAATTGAATATAGAACGATGGAAAATAATCGTTTTAAAATCATAAAAACATACAACGATTGTTGTTCCGCTGTAGTTTCAGAAGATGAACACGATGAACAATCGTTGGATTTTGACACTAACATAGAACGATTCTGGGTAACAGTTGCGAACTGTCGGGTTGAAAATCATCAAATTCGAGTGAAAGCAACCAAATTTCAAATGAAATACCTCATTCTCATCACCAGGGGTGGGCTCTTCTTCTTCTGCTTCTCTTTAAGAGCTTGTAATTCTTCTGTACTCGCTCTCTTCGTAATCGGCGTCGATGACGAAGTTTCGTAAACTTTATCTATATTGATTCATGATTCTTTGAAGCTTCTAGGATTCGGTCCTTTGTTCTTCTTTCGTTCCATCGCGTTTTATAGAAATTAATCGCAATTTTTTTTTTAGAAATCGTCGATTAATCGACGATGTTTTGGTTTTGAAAATGAAGTGAAAATGAAGTAGAAGAAGAAGAGGAAGAGGAAGAGAATCGGTTTATGTTTTAGGAAAATGAAATTTGGTTTAAGTTTTGGGGTTTAATTAGAGAAGTTACTGTGGGGGCATTTGGGTATTGTTGCCAATTTTAGTTGTCCCATAACCACCTCTAAAGGATAGGTATAAAATTTCATGGGGCCAAATACTCACTCATGTTTAATTAGGCAATTTTACTCATCCCTAGAACTTTTTGCCTCCCCTTAGTACAATTTCGGGCACCACAAATCATCCTTCACCACTCTAACACAGTAGCAAATATACCGAGACCGAGTGAAATACATAATCTTTCATCAGTCACCCAGAACGGTGCATGAAAGGTTGTTTTGTTCGTAAACTATAAACCTACCTACATGACACATTGTTCTTTTTGGCTGCTTGTGCCCAAAATCTGGGGGCATAGGTTTTGCAATCCAAAATTATTACGGCATTCAGTGGAAAATCAGGTAGGTTGGTGGGTTACAAGGATTTGGAATTGGACAGTTTGTTCTGGGGTATACCCACGTGTGTTGGTCTCATGATTCATCCCACCAAGAAGCATACAAAATCTACGAGTGTCATTTTATGCTACGTGTCACGCTATCACACCAACTAGCTTCCAGTACGACATTGTATGTGCCGTTTATTTTGTAAGTGGGCCATCTTATGAAGTTTCTTCACCAGATGATTCAGATCTAGACAAACAGATGTACGTCATTCGGTTGATGTTTAATTAAATTGTAACGTGAAACACTGGATCACAGATCTAATAATTTGTACTTTAATGTAGGAGACACTGGGGGGAGGGGGTATCCTAAACACCTGCGTAGGTACTACTCTTGCAGAGGAGAGATAATTATAAGGTGTGATTGGAAGATTCATACACGTGGAAAACTGTCGGTAGTAACGATAATTCAGGGTCTTAGATTAGATTTGATATGCGTTGCTTTCTTGACTGAGCAGAAATATGGGATCGTCCCTCGTGTTTACCGTGCTTTATGTTAGCTGGTCGCTTTTTTCTTTTTCACGAGTTAAATCAGATATTTTCAACGGTTTTTCTCACTTGGGACCGCTAAAACGAGTGGTTATTAACCGATCCAAGTTAGTTCAGATGCTTAGGATTCATAAACAAATATATGTGCCGAATCGGATTCTGGAAAATGCCCTACTGAAGTGCAGGAATAATTTAAAGACGTACTGTTTAGCAAAAAATAAATAAAGACATACAGTTAGTACTAAACCAATGTGCACTAAATGAAATGCCAGGGCAGGAATGGCATATATCCTTCTTTTCAACTTTAATTTTATCCTAATTTCAGTTGATTGTCTAGGTAGCTCCTCCAATCAACAAAAACAAATCTCTAAATGTAAGTAGGACCTACGTAACTCAGTATCCTTTTCTTTCTTTTTTTTTTCTTTTTTTTTGAAAGGAATGTCTGTATTATTTATAAGTTAAAACACCCATCGCGACCAGACCCTCTAACACTACAAGGACCCAACACTAAAGCAGCTAACAAAAAAAACTAGTTTGACATCGGACAAAAGAGCCATAGAGAACAACCAGTACACACTTAAACGGACACATAACTAAACCTAACTAAAACACCACATAAACTTATGGTGCGAAGACTGTGAGGTCTTAAGAAGGACATCCTAGCTGAGAAGCCCAGAAGCATAACCTGAACTGACGAAAAAACCAACCAAACCATTAAATACCCTTGTATCCAAAAGTCCTCAGTAGTACCATATCCATGTCTTAGAGAAAATCCCAACCAAATATGCCTTGTGAAATTAGAGTGTAAGCACACTATGTCTGAACTATCGGAAAAGGGTGGCGTTTCCGATAGTTCCAGTCCAATATCCTCATTTGTCATGCGAGTGGTGGCCTCCACCAAACACTCGCAGTCCTGTAAAAAAAGCATCCTCTGGAAGTTCCTCTATCACTGCCAAATGAATGGACAGTTTCCAACCCGGACGGTTCATAGTTGTTGGCCTAGGATAAGTACTTTCTGCACCTTGAATATCTTGGATTGAGCTTGATGAACTACCGCCATCCACTTGTTGATGGATTTGCTCCAGTTTCCTTAACTTGATGGGAGGCAGTGGTGTAGTAGAATCTGAGATAAATTCCTTATTTGTTGATGTCGCATTAGCAAGTTCAGTTGTCCTCCGCTTCATCTTGAGCAGAAGCTGGGGGCATTATTATTCACCTGTGAGTATGCACCTCGAAGTACAATTTTGCAGTGATCAAAATTAACCGTCTTGTTGCTCTGTGGTTGGACTCCAGAAGAAGTAGCCGCAACATCTGAATCTTTGAGCTTCATCTCCTTTTTGTCTTTGGTATGAGAGTAGTTAACCAACACTCTAGCATCCGAGTTCTTGAGAAAAAGCTTAATTTTGCCAATGTATTCCTTAGAAATAAGCATGGAAGATCCCCCCAAATTCGGGTATGTCCGGTAATCTAGCTCTGATGGTAGTACTGTCGGGTTGCTGGGAAGATCCTGAAGGTTTGGGTTTTGGTTATTGTTAATCCGAATGGAGAGTCCATCCGAAAAGGCGCTCGTGAATTCAAATGATCCTTTTGCATCCCAATTTTAGATACAGACACCCCTGATAAAATAGATTCCTCTGAAAAAAGTTTATCTATTTGCTTATCTCTTTGCTTTCTCAACCTGTGCAGATGACCAAGATGAACAGTATGACCCGTAGTGACATCCTTATTGATCATTTGTAAGTTGAATTGATTAACCATCTCAATAGAACTTTAAGTAGTGATATGTAGAGGTGTAACCTGAGTGTTAGAAAACACAATAGCTGGTTTAGTGCCTATAGGGTTCCACCTGTAATCTGAACTTTTGACGTGAATATCAGTTTGGGTACTTTTCTCTCTCAAAACCTCTGAATGCATCATAGTTGTAGCATTAGCATTCTGGTTAAAGTCCCAACAAACAGGACTTTGGCCAACATGTTGTTGTTGTCGTGAAGAACTGTCAATCCCCATCCTTGGATTGACTTCATCTGCGGTAAAATGCCTACTAGGATCATCATGAATGGTTGAGCAAGAGATAGTTGTAAAACATCCCTGTTGAACCTTCTCATGACACTATTGAGTCTGTCAATTGGGAAATTAGGAAAAAATTGTCTTAGTCGTCCCAAATCACATGTGCAATCCTTCTCCACATGATTAAGGAAACCACAACGAAAACAAACCACCGACAAATTCTGGTACATGTATTGTACCCACATTGGTTTCCCCTCAACCTCCACATGAAATCCAGGTGTCACCGGTAGTAGCAAGTTGAATTTGAATTCTAACTTTTATAGGGTTATGATTCATCCTAAATTCTAGTCCTAATCTAGTATGAGAAGCTTCAATAATTGCATTAAGGTTTTCGAAATTGAAAAGACAAATTGGAAGGGGTAGAATATGAACCCAAAAGTTAACTTTTAGAAAACACGTAGACGGGAATTTTACGAAGATTTCCCGATCCTCAACAAGAAAAAACCACCCATTGTGAATCCAGTTCTGTTGTGCTAAGAACATATGCTTGTACTCCAGATTAGAGAGGTTTACCTGGAAAATGCCCGGTTGGTTGGTAGGTTGCACCAGCAGAATTCTAATTGGACTCCAAATGTTCGAGAGATTTTTTTTTGAAGATTGAGAGTTACAACTCTTCCTGAAAAAATTCTCACTGCCACGCAGTGAATGGCCTGTTGGTTGAAGATATTATACATCTTTCCGATAAGTGGATAACAGATTCTTGTTAGTGATTGAGGAAATTAGAATTCCACTTTTGGGTATGTAATGATTTTTTTGGATGTGACGATTCTCTGGATTTATATAAAAAGGGGAAGTAGAGTGGAATTTCCTATTCCATTAACCATACTATCGACGTTTAGGTTTTGGTGATGGAATTAAATGAGGGGAAGGGTGGGAATATTGATAGTTTGTAGACTTAAACATCAGGGAGTAGTGATGGGTTTTCTCTCGAGTGTAGAGTCTAAAACTCGAAAGGATTGAAAGACACCATGCGCAATAGATATAAAACATGCGCATAGTGATTTAATTGCAGGAGAGTGGAGAATCGCGAGAATAAATGGGGGACAGAACCGGTTGAGAAGAGAAAGAAGCCAAACCGTGAACGGCTGAAACTTATTTAGCCGAAAAGTCTGCATATAAGAAAAAAATCTAGAGAGGGGGTGGATATTAAGGGGATGGAGCTCGAAATACAACCAGTGGACAATTAATGCACAAAAAAAGAGTAATTTGAGCCAAATAGATCACACCTGAAGGTTTGCAAGTAACTTCAACTTGTGTTGTCACCACAAAGGTGTGCTTATGATCAATCACAGACAAATTAAAGTTGAATCCTGATAGAGCTGGACATGCAAGAGAAAAAACAAACATGTAGAGGTAGTAGGGGTGAAGAACTAGTAAAGAATTAATCATCGTTGAACACATGCAGATAGAAATCGATGGTTGATGATGATGAATAGTATGAGAATTGGTGAAGCAGAGGTAACTACGGAAGAGACCGATCCTCAGAGCTCGAGTTTTCCTTTGGGGATTATTTTATGAGTGTGTAGTTGAGTGTATTGTGCCTCAACATCACTTGATTATCATGTTATCTGCAAGAAGACAACTTGTGTGCATTTTTTTAAGTTCAACACTAAATTGAAGTGTAAAAATTGTGTATATCTCTATCTATTAAAACTTTTACCGAAAGAAAGCTTCAGAAGGTAATCAACCTGAAAACATTCTTTTTACTTTTGAACGTTGGCAAACAGGTTTGAAAGTAAATTTTAGAAGAAAAAAAAAATGAAATAATTGGTTTTTGCAGTGATCATAATAGTAAACTATGTGCTTGAAGGTTTTTGATGTGGTTGAGTTCAATTGTCTATTCATTATTTGGGAATTCCTTTAGGTAGCAGGTGAAAGTGCAAGGCAATTTGAGGAGTAGTTATTCGTAAAATTCTTCGGTGCGTGGAAGAGTAAATTCCTTTTAAGGGACAAACACTGATATTGTAAACAATATTTTAGCAAGTTCGCCAGTTTATATCTCTTCATGTATCAGATGCATGTCTTTTTCACGAAACAAATATAGAATATTATGAAGAAAAAAAAATATGTGACTCTACTGCTGCTTTGAAAAAGAAACGTGAGCGGCTTGGGCAAAGTCTACTTGCCAATGAGAGGAATTTGAGTGAAAAAGCTTAAAAACTGGTTAATAAATCTGTGTGAGTATAAAATCTGCATAAGCACTTTATACTCGACAGCCATCAGATCTATTAGCTTAACTATGGTCATGTAGCAATATACGTTTCATGCATGGACACGAAGAGAATAAGAACAATACTGAAGTTAATTAACATAAGTAACAATGATAATATGAGCATAACTATAAATTGTATTGCATTCTAGTTAGTACATGGATATGATGCTTAGAAGTTTTGAGGAGAAGCTAACCTAATCTCACTCTCACGACTTAAGTTACACCAAAAATCCAACCCTTACAATGGATCCCGAGCTCGCCTTATATAGGCCGAGTCAGAAGTGGATTACAGCTAATAAGACAAACTACTCAATCCTGGAGACGTCAGAGCTTGTCGAGTAAGGAGGTGCCTTCGGTGAGTTCTTCCCGAAGTTGGCTTCGGTACCTCGTGTCTTGTCCTCGAACTATCTGTGCAAGTCTCTCGCCGAGCTTTTATTCGTGTTATCTTTGTGGAACTTTATTCGAAGTACGACCACGATATCGTTCTGATATGCCAAACCCCCCTGATTTGGACACGTGTCCCGGGGGTGTTTTACCCTCTACAGTTTGCCTCTTTCCTTTCCTAGTATCGAAGATGCTTGGGAAGGAAATTACTTCTTCGTTATCCTCTCCTCGCCACCGTCCCCACTAGCCGCCAAGTGTGACGTTTTATGACACGTTCTGCATGTTCTCGAGAATTTAGCTACCTTTTGACCTTCAAACTGGTAGCGCCGGTTTCCCTTTACTATTTAAGTTTTTATTTTCTCCCTTTAAATTTTTTTAACCCTTTCGCACTCTCTTCCACAGCTCCGGTGTCCTATCCTCCGAGAACCTTGAAATTCTATCTTCTGGCTGGGAGCTTCTCAGGTGTTTTTTGTTAGTACCCTTTGTTTTAATCCGCATATTGTCTCTTAAAGACAACTCCTTTTCCTTTTTCATCACCTTTCAGGCCCTTGATCAATCTTGTCTCTACAACTTCCGGCGCCGGCAAACCTTGCTTTTATTCTTTTCACTTTCTTTTTCATGGCATCCCCTTCCAAAATCGATGTTCTCATCTTGATGATGAAGAATTTAGGCTTTAAATCTGATTCTTTCAACATAAAGGTTGTTGGCGCTCCCGGTGGCCGGATGACTCCAGAACTGGTTGGGGAGTTTAAGTGCAACGAGGATAAACTCTTGGTCACATTCCACCAGATTTATGCAGGGTTGATTTCTCCTTTTTATCGGTCTTCCAACCCTTTGTTTCTTGAGATACTTTGCTCCCTTTCTAGTCCTCGTGGGATAATGCAACTTACTTGCAGTTCGATTCATCTTATCAATCAATGGATTTCCTGCTCCGAAGATAATTCCGAGGCTGGCTCTACAACGAAGTTTTATTTTACCGCCCAAAAATTCTTTCATCAACTATGAGCCCTTTTAAACGCTAGATAATGAGTTGGCCCCTTGGGGTGTTTGTTTTCGAACTGTGAAAGGGAGTGTGAACATAATCCCAGGGTCTCTAGACTACTCCATGGACGAAGACTGGTATTCGGAGCCTGTACTGTTGGAGGGTCCCATTCTCCGAGGTTTGAAAGATGCAGGACGCTTCTTTCCTCGTACGCAGTTCGAAGTGGGCCATCAATTCTCGACTCAGCATCTGTTTACAATCCACTTCTCTGACGAGGAAAAAGAGCTATCTCGCCAAGTTTTAAGGAAAGGTAAAGGTTTTTCTGTGGGTGCTTCGAGTATCTTAAAGCGTCCACGTACAGATGAGGAGACTATGGAACAGGTAACAAATACCATCTTTGAGATATGTTTTTGTTTTTTGGAGTATGAATACTTGCCTCTATTTGTTTCCTGAGAAAGACGGATCATCATCTGCAGGGGAATGTTGTTTCTGTGGAGGATTTGAGTTTGAATGATGAGTTGGTTGGCTTTGATTTTGAGGAGAGGAAGGAGGTTACCAGGTCTCGTAAGAAGTTTGTGTTTAAGAAATCCACCAAGGCGACTTTGCCGAGTCAACACAAGGTATTTACGAAGCCTTTGGTGGAAAAGACGATAGTGGATGTCGTTGATGAGCCGTTATTGCCGAAAGTTGTTGATATGCCACCCATCATTAAAGCTACCGAGGGGGCTGCTGCTATTGTGTCGAACGACTTGACGACGAGTGTGTCTGCCTCTGCCATGGTTGTTACTACTGCAGCGACCACTGCCTCAGTCAAACCTCCAGTCATTTCTTCGAGGAAAGTTGTTCCTGTGGTTGATGTCCTTCTTCCTCGGAAGGATGGCTCAACTGTTAGCATAGATCCTTCGAAGAATCTAGTTCTTAGTTAACCTCATAGTTCGAAGTTTCCACCTGCTCCTAGCTTTGCCGGGAAACACATCCAACCGTATACTGCCAAAAGGTTTAAGGAGGTGCTTTTTGAGAATCATAATCCAAATGACTTTTCCGTGGAGGTTTCGTCTCGTTTCAAATCACATGCTTCTGATCCACTTAATTACCCTTTGGACCCTGAGTTTTGCAAAAAGTTTGGTGATGTGGTTAGAGGTGACCGCCTCAGAATGGCATATGATCTTCGCCATCCACCTTTGTCATACGAGGAGAATTTGGCTATGCTTCAAATGGTGAGTTGCTTTTTCTTGGAGCATAAGTAGTCATATTTTGAGTTCGGCTAAGTATTAGTGTGTTTTTTGCATATTTCATAGGGTGATCACCATGTGTCTGGCCTCTTGGCTTATACCTTTGACTTGTTTGGCGAGGCTGAGTATTTTGAGCGAAAGTTTCTCTGAATGAAGAAGAGCTTGCTGCAGAAAAGACTCGTAGTGCCCGTGAAAGGAAGAATTTAATAGGTATGAATTTGTTATCTTATGATTGCACTGTACTTTGTAATTTTATGCTGAGAAAAAATTCATGTTATTATTGTTTTCTAAAAAAGGCGAGTTAGAGGAAATAGAGAAAAAACTCCGCGAGGCTAAACTGACTCTTAGTACTCGCTCCCAAGAGGGTCGCAAGCCTCCCCATGTTGCCTTTGGCGACGCGGGTCCCCGAGGCGAAATCGAGAAACTTGTAAAAGAAAGGAATAAAGCATGGGATGATCAGGACTATTATAAGAAAAAGATACTCGAAGCTGAGAATCTTCTCTCCGAAGAAAAAAGGAGGATAAAAACTGAGCGTTTGCTTGAGGAAGAGAAGAATAAGAATGAGATTAGTGCCCGAGAAAAGCATTTTTACCAGCTGGATGTAGCTCGCTTGACGCGAGAACGAGATTCTGCTCGTAAGGAAAGATCGATTAGTGTGTCTGGCAGGGTGGTAATTGAGAGGATATTAAGAATTTGAGAGTTCAAGTGTCAGCTTTGAAAAATGTCAACAAGGAGCTAGTTTCAGAGAATGAGGATTTGAAGAAGGGTTGTAATGAGATGGGAAGGATCTTGCGAAGGCTAAAACTTCGAAGGACCATCTTTCTCGAATGGTCGACGAATATCGTCTAGAGCTTGCCAAGTTGGGATGGGTCTCAGCTGAAGATATTAGGAAGAGAGCCGCCCAACCTCGTTTTACTAATCAACATGAGGTTACCGAATACATGGTTGTTAAAGAAAGTAGGATACTTGCCCTAATCATCTTGTTTGATGTTCTTGTTGTGTTTTCAGAGTGTGGTCGGGTGTTTCAACTCCTCGTGTTTGTTTTTATTTTGCAGGTATCGAAGCCAATTTGCTAAAGAAGGTTGCGGATGTCGAGGCTGCGAGGGATGATGTTTCCAATCAATTGGTTCTTGAATCTGACCTAAAGTTGGAGTTCGAGAGGAAAGCTGAGAAACTATCGAAAGAGTTGTCCGAGGAACGCCAACGTCGTACTGCTGATATGAACATACATTCCCGAGAGCTGGAGCTCGAACGTAAGCGTCGTTCGGAGGATGTAGAGAGAAGTACCGAGGAAACAACTACTGATCTTAATTTCCGCCTTAAGTGTCAAGAGAACTTGAGGAATATTGTTAATGCTTTCGCCCTCGTCCACCCTCAATTAAGACATGGACAAGCTGCTGAGGAACTGCTCACCCGATCAGCTTTGACTTTGCCCTGGCTACGAGTATGGCTTGCCGAAAACACACTCGGTCTCTTTTTAGAGCTATTGGTATTGAGCCTCCTACCTATGGGGTCGTTGGTGCAGATGATTCTGACGTGGTACTCCCTGGTGACATGGATTTGCTTCCTCACGAAGTTTTTGTAAGGTTGGCTAGGGAAGAATTACGAAGGAGAGGGGTACCAGGGAAAGTGTCCGAAGACCAAGGTTCTGGAAATAGTAATGATGATAATGGCGACGATTCTGATGATGGCAACTCAGGAGGTGCTAGTGATTATTCCGAAGGTTATCCGAAAGATGATCCCGAGGGTGGTTCGAAAGACTATCCCGAGGATGATGTCGAAGCAGAAACTAATAGCGCAGCCGGAGATGTTGCACAGGATCTTGGGGGATCCAATGAGAGAAACACCGGTGGTGGTGTAAGTGTTGCTTTTGATAAGGAAAGCAACTATTTATTTCAAGGGTCTTCTGCGGAATATAGTGATGATGAGGATGCTAAGCCTAAGAGGGAGGATACCCCTTTGGAAGCAGACCCTTCCGGCTTTCGGACTTATGAAGAGGACTTGGAAGTTGATAAAGAACTGTGGGAGTCGATGAAAATATTCCCTACCCCTCGTCATGATGTTGTGTCTGGCGAATTTTCTCCCAAGATGTAGCGTCAGCTCTTTTTACTTTTGTCTTTGTTTTCTGGATAAACTTCCTGTGACACTTGCTTCTCATATTTTGTGCATGTGTGATATTTTGAATATATATAGAAAGGAGATTTTTGTTTGAATAAAGCTTTTGTCTTTTTGCTTTATGTTTTCCCGTGGGAACTTTGTAATCAGGCACGAAGTTGACCCCGCAATATTATGGGCTTCTTAGGTTACTTCAGGTGCAATTCTGGGGCTTACTTCGATGTGGGAGATAGTAACCAAGCTAGTGGGGGCTTACAGATCACCCTTCCCAAAGGCTTTTAGCTACTTACCTGTTTTAAAGCAAACATTGGCTATCGAGGCCATAGGTACCCGTTTTGCCTCAGTATATTGGGTGGGTATCGAGGATACTAGGTATCCTCCGAGAGAACATGGTGGTGTTCTGATAACCCATTTATCCCAAGTAAAGTAGGGAACTTATGGTGAGTAGCTGCTATGTTGTGCCTTGATAATAAAGTAACACAATGGGGGAGTGCCGGTCAAGGCTGGAGCTTAGACATGGTACTATTCTCCTATCGCGGCCTAGAATTCGACCCATCTGTTTCTCGGCAGCCCCTCCTCGAGGCTATGTTTTGATTTTTTAGAGGAGGTCCCTTGGCTACGTAACTCGCTTATCATTCCCATGAATATAAGCAAATTAGAAACCTCGGTGTTCCATCCACCTTTAGAGGTAGATGTTAATCCCATTTATCGTCCCCTCGACGCCTCAGAAAGAGAGGTCCTCATGGTCGTGTGGTAGTGGGTCCAAATGCGTCATTAGCTTATGTAACCTAGTTGGAAAGTACCCACCGCTAACGGGGTGTCTTGTGGGTAGAGGACTGTGTCATATAGCTCGTAGGGCCCTTACGGCTTATATGATCATCAGCTCTGTGCCTGCTATTCGAGGTCTTTTTATTTTTGGCATCTGGGCTTTGGCGTCAAGGCCTTTTGATTGCGTCAAGGCACTAGGGGAGATATGGCTTCGTGGCCTGTTTGCTTTATATGGCGTGGAAGCCTTTGGAGATTTGCCTATTCGGGTAGGACTTTTGCCAATCCGAGTAGGATCTGGAGTTTGAATCGAAGCATAGTGCAATATGTTTTTAACCACAACAGGCCAAGCTACTTCCTTTATTCTTTCATTCTAATTTTGAAATTTCTTATAAAGTTCTAATTAAGGTGCTTCAGGTTCTTTCCTTCGACTGGGGTGCTTAGTTTTTGACAAAGTGATAATTAAGGTGCTTCAGGTTCTTTCATTCTAACCCTGAACGCTATTTTTGACAAAGTGCCTTGGTTGCAGTGGTTGCCCAGAATTCTGACTGCACCAAACACTGTCACAACAACACATAACAAGTGTTTGAGTTGCTGACAATGACTTAGCCGGAATGAATCTAGATTCATGGACTGTTGTTGTCGGCTTGTCAGTATTCAGTCCTTGTCTCTGAGTCATGTCAGCTTGAGTCTGATCACTTTGTTGCCGATCTGAGTTCACATTGAGTCCATGTAAATCCATAACAGCACTAAGGATCAGCATGTAAGGTAAATGTGAATGTTACATCATAGAAGGTCTAGCTGATTTGTAGCAAGAGGAACGTATTGAAAAATCACTGGTTTTGAAGAGCCATGATTTGATGAAGGTGAACTCTGTTGTTGATTTATTGTCTGCTGAATAGGAAAATTCCGAGTTGCATTGTAATGCATATTTGGACCCAATGAAAGAAATCCAAAAGGTTGTTGCTGGAATGATGGAGCAATAATTTTACTGCTGAGTTTATGGTATGGGAAGCCCGAGAATTTGCTATCGAACTGTGCTTGATGAGAGCTGACAGAGTTTTGGCAATCTTTGGATATACGATCAATAAAACCACATCTGAAGCATATCTCCCCCCTCTTTAAGGCGAGCAACAGAGAATCAAGGCGCTACCCTTCGTAGCCGTTGATCTCCTCAACTATAAAATACAACCGTCGGATTTAAAGAAAATCCGGAAAAAAAAGTCTGTCCGGTTTACTAATTTTTTCGCACTTGTAAAAACCACATTACCCTTTCGTATTTCTCTTTATTTTGCCTCCGTGCTTTACAATGTTTGTTGTAAATTTCAACGATATGAGGGTCAGTTACACAATTTGACATTCTTCGTTTACCCAATTTCAATTCTCTTCTTGGTTTCTTCGCAGTCTCAAGATACATGGACAAATCGGGTTTTACGTTCACAACATGGATATTGTGTTCTCTTCTTTCCCAAATCGAGTAATCAATTTTTTCTCTCTACTCTTCTTCCCAAATTCGACTAATCTAATTCTTAGAAATTTCGGGTTAATCCCAGAAATTCTTGAAGAAATCAATGTTTATGAATCAAGTCTTCTTGATGCCGATGAAGGTATGCAACAATACAACGAAACTAGGGTTTTATATATAACGTTTTAATGAAAATCAGTATCTGTTTGATTATATGATTGATTTGGTTAATTTTAGGAATTTCAGTCATTCTGTAATCGATTGCGGAATGAGAGCTGAACAGCCAAGAAACCCTAAATTGGCAAATGAAGTTAACGGTTATGAACAATACAATGCCTAATTCGAATCGGCATTAGGTTCTCAAACAGAATTTAGGTCTCACTGCTACAGATTATGAAATAGGTTTATATGAACGTTATAATTAGGGTCTCTCTAACTCAATTCGATTGATTTGAATATTTTATTCAAGTAAAACTATTTTGATATTTCCATTTGGATTGATTTGGTGCTAGATGTTGTTATTGTACAGGGTGAATCCTAAACAGCAGAGATGAATGCATCCCCAAATCGTTTTGCCCGTTCAAAGAACAAGCTACTGAAAGAGAATACACTCTGCAAACATGTATTTCTATTCACCGTGTAATGAGCTCTACGTCTCTACCCCATATCTGATTTTTATATTATATAGGATTGAATCCAGTTTGGAGCTGAAAATCCCTTTTGTTTTTCCCTAACGATACATGTTGTTTTTGAAACATTGTATAAAGAATCATTAGTTTCGGTTAAAGGACCATTATTGTATCGAAGTTAAGTTTAGAGTCTTTAGACTTAGTCTTTATACAGGCGAAGAACAGTTTTTTTTTTTTTTTTTTTTTTTGCTTATAGTCAAAACTTAGTATATATATGCATCACATATAGCTTACAAGGTGGTTAAGGGACAGCGCTGAAGGTATAGTAGCAGTAGATATTCGAGCCATATGCGGGATCCGAAATGATGGTAGTTTTATCGCTTGCAAATGCAGTGTAACATAAATACCACAATCTGAAACTGATAACGATTTTCTTTCCTGAGCAATCCTCGCAACCGGTACAAGAGTTACTTTTCCGAGCTTCATATCATATCTTAGCACTCATATCACATTTGTCAGAAACAAACCGATACAATGAAATATTATCTCAGTGAGTAAGTGAAGGAATATTCATTTTGTTCCCGGGTTAGGATGGTGGCAATGACGTGAGACTGCCCAAACTGCCGCTTCAGTTTCTGTACATCGATCAACCATGAAAATAAGGCTTGGAACAATGTTATTGACCAGACTACTTGATAAAGATCTTAGACTCTTAGTATACTCATGTATTTTCTTAAATTAAATTTAAACTTCTCATCTCCTGTTTCATGTGTGAATGAATGAATGAATCAGGAGTAACTTACTATACTGCCTTATTTTTAGTTATCCATGTTCACCCACTGCCTGGGTCGATAGTTCGGTGTAGGCCTTGAAATGTTCACCATTGCATTTTATTGTGTACAAAATCTGTTTGCTGAGACGCGTGGTGTACATGATGCTTATAATGCAGCTGCTGGTTCAGCTACTGCTGCAGCGTTCGGTTTCATGCCAGGCTCCATTCATTGGTGTGCGAGAAATATGATGTTGGGTTCTAATTTAGGCTCTACATTTGGATTCCCACTCGGTTGGGCTTATTTAAAACTTATGGGGAAATGCAGATGAACAAATACTGGCTTATTAATCTACGCTGCCATTGTTTTGAAAAAATGCAAAATTCAAATGAAAAAAATTAGCGTTTGCCGACGTGCAACGCACGTGCACTACACTTGTTGTTGGTAATAACTCATGCATATTGGATCCATTTAACAATATTGCCTTATGTGATTGCAATTCCCGGAAGGATGGGTCTTCTGAGGTCCACAATAATCTTTGCTCTAGGTGGTTTTTGAAGAAAATCCACCTCCGATGGAACTCCAGCCTTCCCCAGAATGTATCTCATAGTTTGCTCATCTCTCATCCAGTCTGGTAGATCTAGCACCTGTAACCAAAAAGTAGCATTAGCAAAACCGAAATGTAGGCTAGTTTGAAATTTGTTCCAATCCTCCACCAGAATGACATGGTACAATCCATGGCCCGTTGTTCAAAATGTGCGCTTTGTGTTTTTCATTGCAAAAAGAGATTTTGAAAAGACGAGTGTTTGAGATTGTCTGCATTTGTTTGATCTCGATTGAGCTCCATTTCCTAGTGAGTGTTGCTTTTAAGCTATGATATGAGAAATCACCCGCCAATACTGTGATGATAATGCATAATTTGTGGTGGTCCTGCATTAGTTTTTGCATGTCAGCTCAAAGATTGGATCTTTTGGTTTTTGTTTTGTTTGTTTTCCAAAGGTGGCTGTCGGGAGTTGTTAGAATACATGAACAATGTAAATGCTTCATTGTGATCTTAAATAAACATAGATGGAGAACCTAAGCAGATGTTTGAGTTTTGTGATTCTTGACCCCAAAGGTCAAGCCGACGACCAAAATTGACCAACTTAAGGAATTGTCATTGGCTACTCTAGTATGTCATATTTTTTTTTAGAATAATTGTTATTTTATAAAAAAAAAATATTTTTTTTTCGCAAAAAAAAACTCACTCTAATCTATTATATTCTGCAAGACTCTTTTTAGATTCTATTATACTAATCCTCTGGAATCCGACAAATCAAAATATATTATCATCCATACAATTTGTGATTGAATACACCCCTGTAATTTTATGGTTTGTTAACACCGGACATCAAACGAATCTACATTTGCTCGGAAGATAATTTAAACAACATTAAATCGTGCTTCAACGCTTTTCGCCAGGATCATCTAAATGTCAGAGACGGCCATGCTTCTCTACAAGCTAGAGAATCTCTAGAATTTATGTAGCACCGGGTAAAGAAGTCATCTCGATGCAGATACCTAGTTTCCGCTGAGTGGTCCCATCAAATTCCACTTTATTCTATTTTTACGGAATAAAATGTACTAGGCGTGGATTTCTGCCAAATACTAGAACGGATATTGGGTTTCCTACTCAAAGTAGCTAAGGCCATAGTTGTCGCCAAATTCATCAAATAAGCCTCCTCTAGAAAACCTAAATCTAGAGAAGGCTTACTGCACCATTGTCCTTGCTCCTAGGATACCAACTCTCACTATGCTGTTGGGTTCGTTTCACTCTTCATAAACATGCTACCCCTCACTACCCCAAGTCACTAGTTTATTTAACTTTTAAGTGAACAAACATTAAAGATATTGTGATGGAAAAACCGCCAGAATACAGAATATACATAATTAATTTGATCATCCATTGGAAAACAGGTGCAGGAGTTCTTCCTTCCACCAAAGAAAGGGTGCAATGTTCCATTACAGAGAACCAACAGCTACTAATAACTACAGGGACTAGGACCAAATTAGTCCTATAACACCATCTACATTTTCATACAGTACAACTCGATAGCCAAATAGTAGACAAAAAGAAACTACTTTCTCTCCCTAAAATCCCATCTTTCTTTCTTTTCTTTACCTTACGAACAACCTTGCAGATCTCTCCATTTCAAATAAATCAACCCCGCCTGGTAGTGTGTGTAAGCTCCTGCTAAAACCAACAGGTGAAAGAGTTGATGACTATGTCCGGCAATATCAAACTTCCCTGGCATCCATCTCTCAGGAATCCTCGTAGCGTAAATCAAAGCTCCAATTCCATAGAAAAGACCCATAAGTAATTCATACCCTGTTGTGTGAAGAGCTTCAGGATGATCACTGAATAAGATCAACTTGTGAAGTATTGGTGCCACTCCAGAGAATCCCATGCCAAAAAAGAGGGAAGCACGTATTTTACGGTACTCGGGTGTCTGAAAGACTGGAACCAGTGAGCAAATAACTGTGGTGATTCCTAGTATTGTTATGAACCCCAAGTACAGATAACAAAAGAATGGATCACACATGAAGGAATAGTAGACGGGTGGGTAGAAGGACGTGGTAATTAGGGCGGCGATGCCAGCATAATCGAATCTGAGCAGTATGTAAGAGAGTCGTTCTGAGTGACAAGAGAGGAGGTGGCACGTGCTGCTTGATAATAAGCAAAACATGGCCCCACCCATGAAGGCAAAGAAGGGCCATCGAGTGATTGGTGTCAGCATGAAGGGTGCTATCAGGTTTGCAACATCTTGTTTGACGTTTCGCTGCATCGAAGCAAAATAAATGATGAATGTTTAGCTTACTGAAATCGGAAAGAAATAATTGGAAATAACAAGATTAGTTCAAAAGAATCAAAACACATAAACGAATTCAATAAGCTATCCTAAGACTGCTAAACAAAAAAAAATATATAGAGAGAAAAAGTAAAAACTTAAGATTATCACAAGGTCATCATAACTTATCATGAGAACTAAGATAACCAGGTGAAATTTTTGAAAACCAAATAACTCGTAACTAATGGTAGCTGAGGTCTTAAGCGGATGGAAATTTACAAAAAGTTTCTAAGCACAAGTATAACATGGAAAGCAT